>VWZD01006143.1:1159-34098 GCA_013396695.1 Sakesphorus luctuosus
CGGGCCCCGCCACTCCGGCGGCCGCGGAGCCGCACTGGGGGCCGCGGCGGTGCCCGGCCGGGGCTCGGAGCTCCCGCGGGCACGGCTGTCGCTCCGCGGGGCCCCGCAGGCCTGTTGCGCTCACAGGGAGCGGCGGGGCCGGGGCGAGCACTTCGAGGTCCGGGCGGGCCCAGGGGAGATGCTGCCCATGCCCGGAGTGACCCCCATTGCCCGCACCGCGCTGCCAAAGGTGAACGCTGCTATTTCCAGCGAGTGACGCTCTCCCGCTGGAGTGAAAAAGTGCCGCGTTTGGGGACTCGCGTTCACGCGCATCGCGGAACGGGGTTAAGGCAATGACGGCGCTTGGGAAGCTCTTACTGCACACCGGGAGTTCACGGGCAATGTTTCTCTGTTAAAAAAAAAAAAGCGCTTTCTAAAGCTGTTCGTCGCTTGAAGTGAGCTGAACTGTGTTGAGAAGCATCTAAAATTAAATTGCAGTGCTTTTTAAACGATATTTTTTATGCTTTAAGGGTAGCCTGCTGGTTAACACAACTCTTCTGTTCAGTGATGTGACTGCTGCCTCTTCCCTGATTTTTATTTTTTTATTTTTAATGGCATGGGCTGCTTTTATAGGAGGATAAAGGTATTTGTGCTTTGGTGTAGTCAATGTGGAAGTTAAATGGCTGCAGTCGTAAGCGTGGACAGTGGGAATGTGCTGATTAAGGTGTAATTGGTTAAAGGGGCACAACTCGCATTCAAGAAGCTCGTTTGGAGGGAGAGGCGTGTCTGGCAAAGGCTGCTATCGTAGTTGGAAGTAGTTAGCACTGATTTTTGGCTGCTCCAGCAGGAAGGCAAGGGCTGGATGGACTGATTGTGTTCCTCAGTCAAGTGTATCCAGCGTGTGCTCGCAGGTAGCAGGTTTACTGCTACATATGCCTTCTGTGTTTCAAAACTGTATTGCTTCTTCTCATATGACAACTTTCCTGAGTGAGTTTACCTGGTATAGAACATGTTTCTCGTGCGTTAGGGAAACATCCAGTAATTATCGCATCAGGTACTCTGTTACGTAGTAACTCAGGCACGCTTATGAGAGAGTGTTAGTTTTCAGCTAAACTAGAAGAAACCTTGGGGTTTTCAGCTAAACTTGCTTGTGGGTCAGTAGTTCGGGGCTACTTTAAGCTTTTTAATCCCGGAGAAGCTTTACAGGGTGGTTGAAGTTTGGTTGTGGCAGATGCCAGCTAACACATACTGCAGTAAAAAATAAAGTTAGCAATAACTGTAAAGTCCTAGTCAGTGTCTATGGGCAGTGGTCCCTTCTCTAAATATCTTGAGAAATTGTGTAAAATAAATCTTTTTCATGCCAGGGATTTTTTTTTGTTGTTGAAGCCTCTAATTATATTAATATCTGAAATTCCTTGTTACCTGGAGTGAGGAAAAGGTAAAATCTTGAGAGTACTTTTTAAAAAAGCATTATTTGACTCAAAAGTGAGCGTCTTATTGCTTCTTGAGACTAATGAGTAGCTAATTGGGTTACAGTTTTTAACATTGTTCATGTTATTTGCATGTAGGAAAAGAAATTTTGAAGTTTTAGTGAGCTAATGGATGGAGGAAAAGTGGAGAGGCCACCATACCACTAACTCACCATCTTCCCTCAAAAGAGGAAAATCCCAAGCTCCGCAAATAATGAGAGTTTGTTCTGGAGACCTCAAAGTTTGTTATGATTATTTTCTGTTAGCGTGAAGAAACCACAAACAAGCAGAAATATACTGGGTTTGCAAGAGATGCCTGAGTCATCAGCATACTTTATTCAGAACTGTGGTTCCCAACATTGTTCATCAGATGTTTTCTTACTGTCATACAGGAAGTGTGTGTCAAACTTCAGCAGCACTTGGAGATGTAGGTTTGTATTAATAAATGCTCTAACTACAAACAGCCTGTTTCCCACTGAAGCTATCTTTAGTTTATTGTGTAGTAAAAGCAGCTGCATTGCATCCAGAGAAGTTTTTTCTTTAATCTCTACTGGTCATCTTGACTCCTAAATAAAACTTGTAATTTATCTCCCGAAACAAATACTCAACCATGTTTTTCTCCTTGCTCACAGCTCTTGTGTGCTTCTCTCACATTGTGAGGTGTCTGGAGGTTATAGGAAATGTTCATATTAAGACTGAAGCATGTGAATAAAGGTAAACGGCCTGGAAAGTTAAAAAAAAATGACCTTATTGTTTTGTCCCATTTGTATTTCTGTCCAGTTTCTCCTTTTGTTGTCAGACTGCCGAAGAACTAAGGCGTGTGTTGCAGGACTCCCCGTGCTCCAGGCAGTCCTGCAGGGCTGGTGGGCACATGCAATGAATTGTTCAGCTTGAGGCAAACCTTCCCTTGTGCTGCCAGACCCTTCACTTGGTCAGTGTCGTGTACACAGGGTTCAGCAACAGAGGCTGGGGGAAATGGTGATTTTTTTGGAGTAATTGGAAGTGATTATGCAGGGAGGTCCGATGTGTTTCAGCATGGTCTCAGCTCTGATAATTATTGTGATGGTCATCTCAGAGCAGCAGGTTGAAGAAGCTGGGTTTTACATGGTGACACTTGGTTGGCCTCTCAGCAATGTGTGTTATCAAGTTCTGCTGCTTCTGAACAGAGCCTGAGTGTTGGTTCATACACGGGTTTAAAGGCTGTTTTATCTATCCTTTGGTTTCCCACACCCACTGTTATTTCAGACCTGTGATTCAGCAGTGCATTGGCAGTGTAATCTCAGGAATAGTAGAATAAAGTTAGGTGTGTCAGCTCAGCTAGGGTTTTTTTGCGTTGTTTTTTTTTTTTAAAGAACATACTTTTGAGGGTATTTACCACTTGAAATAATGGCTGACTTTAAGCAAAGTCTGATATTACTTACTTCCTATCCCATACCCTTTCTTGGTAATAAGGAGAAAACTGTGCTAGCTCATGTGTGCGCTTCTGTTCTGCACATCTCATGGTTTTGATGTACTTATTATTGAAGGATTTCTCTACTAATAAGGCACTGACTGCTCTTCTTTCCTGAAAGCAGCGGCCACTTCATGCAGAAGATGCTACAGTCATCCTGTCTCTAACATCTGGAATAGGGATGTTGGTGCAGTCCTGAATGGCAGGAAGTGATTGCAGAACACACCTACCAAGCACTTTGTATGCAAGGAAGGTATCTTGGAAGCTGCAGGCTCTTTTTCTCCATCTCCATAGGTGGCAACCTTCCCAGGGTCTAAAATGCAAGCCTTTAAAATCTGGTTTTTAATGGTGAGTTTAGGGTTGCCTAAGGGACCAAGCTGCAGGCTGCTATGGTCATCACGTGGCCAGAGCTGCTCTGGGCTGTGCCCAGTGTGCAGGTGTCGTCCTGCATCTGGGAAATGCACCCTGGGTCATAGAATCATAGAATCAATTGGGTTGGAAAAGACCTCCGAGTTCATCAAGTCCAACCCTTGGTCCAACTCCAGTCCCTTTACCAGATCATGGCACTCAGTGCCACGGCCAATCTCAGTTTAAAAACCTCCAGGGATGGGGAATCCACCCCCTCTCTGGGCAGCCCATTCCAATGCCTGAACACTCTCTCTGTGAAGAATTTTTTTCTGATCTGCAACTTAAATTTCTCCTGGCAGAACTTGAGCCCGTGCCCCCTTGTCCTATTGCTGAGTGTCTGGGAGAAGAGACCGACCCCCAGCTGGCTAGAACTTCCCTTCAGGTGGTTGTAGAGAGTGCTGAGGTCACCTCTGAGCCTCCTCTTCTCCATGAATGAGGATGGGTTACATGTCTCTGTGTTTGGACTGTGTGGCAGGTGGGCTCCTTGAATGGCGGGCTTGAATATGACACGTTGTGCCTGCCAGTGCTGATACCCAAAGCTTTATTAACTCTTTTGCCCAGTGGAGCAGAATGACCAGACTGGTTTACTGAAAGCATTTTCAAATATCATTTGAATTGCTATGGAGCTATGCTTTTAAATATACACACCTTGTTCTGTATTTTCCTAAAAAAAGGTCATATAAAAAGAGTTTGTATTGCTTGTACTTGCACCTTCGACATAGATTCCTCTTGGTATTTTCTGAAAGGTAGAACAAGGTGCAAAGGTCAGTGATTCAAAGTGATTTTGAAAGCCCTTGTCAGACTGGTCTGCTGAATGCCTTCTGGTTTTGTGACTGTTCTTAGTTTTGATGTGAGGTGCATGTGTGTGTAGTAAGGTTTGGTTTTGTTGTGTTTTTCTCTTTTTCTTTCTATTTTTTTTTGTATCTGTGCAAGCCTGCTGAATCTTGGAGGGTTGATTTTATTGGTATAATACGATATGAAACCTTTAATAGCAGTTTAAAACCTGTTGCATTCAGAAAACCTTTTGCAGAAGTTCAGTTCAGTGGTGCTTTCAGTTTTGGTAGCAGGGGTTTACAGCTATAGTGCTATCAAATAGAATTTCCCTGAAATAATGTCTTTAAGAATATTTTGGTCCACACCTTGAAAGAAAGGTACTGCCTCAGAATATGAAAATGTAAGGTTTATATATTTTTCTGGTAACCTTTTGTAATATTCTTTTAAAATATATTTAGTAATTTCTTAAAAAACCCAATAACAATATATTCTTAGGATAACCCTATACAGACAGCTACTAGGAGCAGCAGCTACAAAAGATGACAAAACCCATCAGCTTCTATGAAAAGGTCAAAAAAGCATATTTCAAAATATAAAAATATTTCACATTTTTAAAAGAGCTTTGTAAAGATAAGTGGGAGGATAATTGAACAGTTGCTGTTCTTGTACTCTTGTGGCTGAGAAGATATGTTTGGGCTAGAAGTGGCATTTCTTTAATTCTCTGAATTCAATCGACATTCATGGACTTCTGTAACTGATGAGGAATAAAAAGTAGAATGAAAGACAGAAATTCCTTAAAGTTTCTGGCTAAATCTTCTCCTCTTCCTGGCTGAACAACTTGCCCCAATGTCAGCAGTCTGATTATTCAGTCCATGAGAAGCTGACTCCGTAATTTCAGTGATGTGAATTGAGGGATGCCCTGGATGCCGAGTGGTTACACTCGGATTGCAGGCTAGGCTGAGATCTTTGCAGAACCAGCTGGGAGGTGTCTGACTCTCACACAACACCTGTGCCAGGAGTTGTTTGGGAGCACTGCCAGTGATGGGGGGGATTATTGAGGTCCCCAGAGGTGCTTCCAGGCTTCCCTAATGTTTTGCTGCCCTTCACTTTCTTAGTGAAGATGCTGCTTTGCAATTCTCAGCTGGTTATCTGGCCAAAGCCAAGAGTCAAATGTGACATTCCTAATGTTCCTTTAAAGCATAAAAAGTAAACAAAAAGCTTAAGAGCTGTGCCTTCACTTAGGCCTTTTCATGTAGGAATAAATTCCTTTAAAGGCCTGACTTTTTGGTTTTGTTTGTTAGGGTTTTTTTATTATTAATTTCCTGTACTTATTATGGAATATTCTTAAAAATCTGAGGATGTATGTGGTTTGTGTTGCCAGGACTGAGAGAAAAGTCTCTTCTACTTTCTCTTGAGTAGGAAAGCCACAGGTGTGGGAGCAGCTTTTCTGGGAAATGAAAGTATCCTGAGTACTTTCACTTTCTAGTTCTCTTGTGATGACCAGTGTGATTATTTTAAAGTGGGGGATGGTTGCATTGAGTCACAGTCACAGAATCATAGAATCGATTGGGTTGGAAAAGACCTCCGAGATCATCAAGTCCAACCCTTGGTCCAACTCCAGTCCATTTACCAGATCATGCCACTCAGTGCCACGGCCAATCTCAGTTTAAAATCCTCCAGAGATGGGGAATCCACCACCTCTCCAGGCAGGCCATTCCAGTGCCTGAGGACTCTCTCTGGAAAGAATTTTTTTCTGATCTCCAACTTCAGTTTCCCCTGGCAGAGCTTGAGCCCGTGCCCCCTTGTCCTATTGCTGAGTGCCTGGGAGAAGAGACCAACCCCCAGCTGGCTAGAACTTCCCTTCAGGTAGTTATAGAGAATGAATGAAGATGTGTGTGTTGGTTTTATTTTGTGTAGTTGATTTTTTTTTTTTTTTTAAGATGGTTATGTTAAAGTTCCCCATCAAACCCCAGTGACTGAGTTACCAGTGCAATGGTCTTTAGTCACCAGGTCGACACCTGTAATTTGAGAGAATTCAGATTCTCTCCAGGGAGGGAATCCCTGTTGTCTCGTACTGGGAGGAGCAGTGTAGCATCCTGATACAAATCGCAGGCTATAGCATTCGTTGACTAATGAAGGAGAAGCTGTTGTGACAGGATACTTCAAAAAGATTTTATGAATTCAGGGTAGGGTTCAGCTTTTTTTTTTCCCATTAGGAAATACAGACAGCTTCTGTTAGCAGGAGATTATACTTTATCAGTTGAGGTACTCTTAGAGAAATCAATATCTGCAAAGAATAGAAAGTATTTGACTGGAGTGAATGTGGGTTCTGTTTCAGTAGCTCAGTGAAACTCATGTAACTTGTGTGTGACTTCTGACAAGAGCTCTGAGTGTGTGGTAGGGAGGGTGGAAACTCCCTCCATTCTCTTTGGGACTCTGATATGTCCAAAGTTCTGGTTAATGGATGGCCAAGCATAATTAATAAGGAACAGCCAGAACTGTGGATCGCAGTCATTAGTTGCATGTAAACGTATAACAAGCTGAAAGTTTACTATAAACTCATCTTTTTTTATTATTAAAAAAAGGGAGAACATACTGTGACAATGCTGCCAGGCTGTGAGACTGAAGTCAAGATGAGGTGGTGAGATGCTTTTCTGCAAAACAGGATAGTGAGAGCATACCTTGCACAATGGTACAAACTCGGGCTTTCTGCCAAGTAAAAGGAAATACTTTTTCCTGTGTCTTGCATCAGGTTGGCAAATGGCATCTCTTGCTGTTTTTTGTGAACACTTGTAACTCTTTAATTTGTCAACATAGTGTGTACTGAACAGCATATGCCAGATTATTGCATGTTACCTTTGTTGATACTGTGCTGAATATAAATGTGATAAGCTATATTCTGCCAGGGGGCGGTCACATGGTGTAAAGGAGAGCACTCTGGACTCTGAATCCCAAGGACCTGAGTTCGAGTCTCAGTGGGGACCATCCCCTGGCAGTTCAATGCCTCCCTGCCATCCCATCCCATCAGATCTCGGATGCTCAGCAGGGTCAGCCCCGGTTAGTGCCGGGTGCTGTAACAGTCCCGAGGACTTCCCTGTCACTGTCCAAGCTTGCTCTGCCGTGGCAAATGAACCTCAGGACTTGAGCGGTGGGGCCAGTTCTGCGCACGCTGTGCCTCACCTAAAAAATCCACTGCACAGGCTCAAAGGGCACACCCACATGGGGAGAGCCCTTCCCAAGTCTTCATTCATGAAGTTTGGCCATACGTACATACATATTCTGCCAACACATCTCAGCCAGACTTGTAGGTGGAATGAAGAGCAGCCCTAGTGTGTGCTGTGATTGAGTACAGTCACCATCTAAAGTGTTCCTTTATTCCAGAATTAAAATTTTCACTCTGTCATTGTATGCAGGGTTTAAATATCTATCTGTAGATTCCTGTAGTACTTCAAAACCTGCAATTGACTAAGGGCTCTAAAGACCATTAATAGAAAATTTTCATAAAACTTCTCTTGGAGTGATCCTGTCCATGCCACTTTTGTGCTCTATTACCACTTCCCTTTTCAGAAGTGAATAAAAGGAAGGTAAGTCTGTCTCTGCTGCAGCAGGTCACAGCTCCCTGCCCCAGTATTTGAGGCGAGTACCCTGGTCTGTTCTGGTGTGCTGCCTTCTGCTGACAGCCAGGCTGTATCTTCTGGTAGAGGGGTGTTTTTAACATACTGAACTACACAGTCATTTTCCTGGTGAATGTGGTGCAGGACCAGGGCAGTGACCCTTCCCCTGTACTCAGCACTGGTGAGGCCACACCTTGAGTATTGTGTTCAGTTCTGGGCCCCTCAGTTCAGGAGGGATATTGAGGGGCTGGAGCAGGTCCAGAGAAGAGTAACAAGGCTGGTGAAGGGACTGGAGCACAAGTCCTCTGGGGAGAGGCTGAGGGAGCTGGGGTTGTTTAGCCTGGAGAAGAGGAGGCTCGGGGGAGACCTTATCACTCTCTACAACTACCTGACAGGATGTTGTAGCCAGGTGGAGATTGGTTTCTTCTCTCAGGCAACCAACAGTAGGACAAAAGGGCCTGGGCTTAAGCTCTGCCAGGGGAGGTTTAGGTTGGATATCAGGAAGTTCTTTACAGAGAGAGTGGTCAGGCATTGGAATGACCTGCCCAGAGAGGTGGTGGATTCACCATCCCTGGAGGTTTTTAAGGTGAGACTGGACGTGGCACTGAGTGCCATGATCTAGCAATCAAAGTGGAGTTGGATTAAGGGTTGGACTTGATGATCTCTGAGGTCTCTTCCAACCCAACTGATTCTGTGATTTATGAATCTGTGGGTTTAGGCTTTCACATGACTGAAATATTAAGCAACATTTTGAGTCAATGTTGAGATTTCCTCAAAATGCTGTGAAGGAAGAACTGGGTCTTAAGATGGTGTAAAGGACAGATTGACACAAAATGTCATGAGCTGGACACTGTGATGACTTCAGTCGTCTGTGGGTAGGCTTTGTGAGTTCTTTTCTGTGTAATTATGGACTTTTTTCTCATGTATTTAGTAACATCATTCATTCCAAGCATTTGAAAATCACAGTGAAAATATGTAACCTGTTTAGACTCTTGCAATTTAAGAAGGCACTGCTTGTTGCTTCAGTTGAGTTTCTTAGTTTTCATTCTTTTGTTAAATGTCATTAGCTTTTCTTTGCCATAAAGGATGAAATTCAGGAGCATGTCGAAAGGCATCAGCATGAGAGTTTCCCTGAAATCTGATGTTACCAGATGATGGGACTTCCATAGGAACAGCACTGTTGTGAGCAGCAGCACCACTGCGTGTCCACGGTTTTAAGGCAGCCTCTGAAGAAAGAGTGTTGGAGAGGTGGAAAAAAAAAAGGAACATGCGATGTGGAACAGCTTGGAGGCTGGAGAGCAACCAAGTTAACTTTGAAAACATCACCTGACACTGATTTGTGTATGTAAAACAGCAGAAATATTGGTATGTAAATTCCTATAGGTTTTATTCTGAGATACACAGCTTTGACACAAGGCTTTTGTTTATAGCTGGTTTATGAATTATTTTAGCTGGTGGATTCTTGCTGAAAAAAAAATTATGCCCTGTACAGCATTTCTTTAAAAATGTTTCTGTTATCACCTAATTGGCAACAGTCAAGCTTATCAAAGTTTAAGTGCCAAGAAAATGCAGATTGTACTTACAATATTCTTGACTCAAGCTTTTTTATCCATCAGGTGTAAGCATATTTTTAAGCTTTACAGGAAGCACATGTAGACAGAATAACGTATTTAATAAAAGCTTGTCAGAGAGGCTTTAGTGTTTTCAAGGCATTATCTGTAGCTGTTTAAATTTAATTGACCCTTGTACCTTATGGTGGCCTAGGCAGGATTTGTGGCAGTGAATTCATGTGGTATAATGGTATTATATCCATCTGTGCCTTCTTCCTACCAATTGTCATGTCATCATTTAATGGGTATTGTACCTTGAAATCCACAGTGCTTCCTTGAAAACAGAATGGTCACTTGACATTGGGGTCTGTGTCTGAGATGTAAAACTTCCAGATTGTGAATTGTGTAGCAATACTTAATGCTGATTATTATTATTGGTGAATAGGAAATGCTGGGTTTGAGTTCACAGGTGGTTTATGTGATAGCTGTGTGACTCTAAGGAAAGTCAGATGCCTGTGCTGAAATGTGTGTTCTTATTCTCAAACCAAAAATGACTCTTTCTGAATTCCAACAAACTTCAATTAAAACAAAAAGTAGTTTTGAGAAGTTGAATTTAGCAATGCTTTTGCTAGGATAAAGCCAGGGGAAAAAAGTGCTACATGGAAATAGTACCATTGAAAATACTATTGATTTACATTTAGGTGTATGCTTTGAGAATTCTTTGAAGTAAGAAGCTGAAAAAGGCTGGGTATGCACAAGCACATGGCATTCCTCATTTGTTTCAGAAGAGGAGATGGCAGGAAAAAACTCCTTCTCCACTTTCCTTTTGTCCCTGGTTTTATTTTATTCTTCTGAAAGTTAGTTACTTTGAAAAACATTTCTCCTGGAACCAGAGCTGTTGAAAGAGTACTTTTTTTCCTAACACTTTCCAAAAGTGCATAGGTAGAAAAAACCCTTTAGGTCTAAGTAGCCTGGTTAGAGGAGTGAATACTGTGTGTTTTATTGGATACCTGAGGTCTTAAGTTACGACTGAGAAACCATTCCTGTATTTTTCAGATTTTAACTTTTGCTTTGGTTTTGCTACAGAGTAATGGGAAAGTATATAAGAGAAAGCTTTTAAGCTTGTTAATATGATTTATTTTTTTAAATCAAATAGCTTTATAGTCAGCTTGTGGTTTCCCTTCTCAGTATTATCTATTTTCCCATTTGTCAACTTATTTTTTTCAAATTCTGCTGTTGTCTATTGTGAAATTTCTCACCTGTTTGAGGACCATGTTCTTTTCATTTAGAGACTTTCCCACTACACTTTTAGTTTCTTACATTAGAAGCTTTTAATTATTTGTTGGTAGTAATAGGAAAGGGTTTTTTAATTGAGGAATCTAAAATTATAACTTTTTTTTAGCGGGGTACTAGAACTAAGTCTTCTCCACTTATATTCCGTTACTTGTTTGGAAATTAAAAATAACCAACAGCTTACTGGCTACTTCTAAAAGTTCCACCTAGTCTTGCACATGTTTTACAGGACTTGGTGCTGAAAGCCACAGAGCATCCTGTGTGACAGCCCTGGCTGGGCCACAGTTGTCCCCCTGCCTGAAGCTGACTGGGCTGCCTTTTGGGGGACAGTCTGCTGGTTTACTGGGTAACCTCTGGATTTATTAATGGTAAAGACAGAAGGCCAATGGGATCCTGTCCTGTATCAAAAATAGCATGGCCAGCAGGACCAGGGCAGTGATCCTTCCCCTGTACTCTGCACTGGTGAGGCCACACCTTGAGTATTGTGTTCAGTTCTGGGCCCCTCAGTTCAGGAAGGATATTGAGGTGCTGGAGCGAGTCCAGAGAAGAGCAACAAGGCTGGTGAAGGGACTGGAGCACAAGTGCTATGGGTAGAGGCTGAGGGAGCTGGGGTTGTTTAGCCTGGAGAAGAGGAGGCTCAGAGGTGACCTCAGCACTGCCTAGAACTACCTGAAGGGAAGTTCTAACCAGGTGGGGGTTGGTCTCTTCTCCCAGGCACTCAGCAATAGGACAAGGGGGCACAGGCTCAAGCTCCGCCAGGGGAAATTGAAGTTGGAGATCAGAAAAAAATTGTTTACAGAGAGAGTAATCAGGCATTGGAATGGGCTGCCTAGACAGGTGATGGATTCACCATCCCTGGAGATTTTTAAACTGAGATTGGACGTGACACTGAGTGCCATGATCTGGTAAATGGACTGGAGCTGGACCAAGGGTTGGACTTGATGATCTCCGAGGTCTTTTCTAACCCATTTGATTCTATGATTCCCCATCATCACCAGTTCCAGCTTTTGCTAACGTGATGTGTTGCCCTGAAGGTTTTTCTGGGGCTGGTTTAAGGACAATGGTAAATGTGCCACCTCCTGCTGGTGCTGAGTGGGGGTGTGTGCAGAGCACAGGCTGTACTGAGTTGGCAGAGACCAGGAAAGGGCTTTGTGGCTTTACTGAGTAGGAAAGGGTTGAGGATGTTTCTATCAGGACTTGTGATCTCTGTTGTTTGAAGGGGAACATGTTGGCATAATGCTGCTGCTGGGAAGGCAGCACAGGATTTAAATTTTTTGATTCAAATTATTTTCCAAAAGTGTGAACTGTTTAGAAGAGTATTTCAGACCCCCTTCACTTAAGTCAGCCTGTGAAGTGTCAGCTTGGTATGTGGTGATGGCAGAAAGTCACTCTTGGTGATACTGCTGTGATTGGGGGACTTATGCTTATTAATTGATAATGTTATTAATTGATATACCTATCATAGAGTTTACTTAGTAGTGATTACAAAATCCACTGTATAACATACAGCAAAAATCACAAGGTACAGACCTGTCCTTGAAGATGCCATACCAAGGGGCCCCAGAGCCTCTTGGACTAATTAAAACAGCCAGGATACCCTATGAGACGAAGATAAATCAAAAGATATGTCAAAAGAACAAGATAAGTAGAGAAATTTGCCAATTGTTACAGTTGCCAACAAATCCGGTTTGAAGCAGTTTTGAGCCAAAGGTAAAAAGTTCACGAGAGGAAGACTAATAACTTCATCCCCAAAGACCACCAAAGACCCCTGCCCCGAATTTCCAGGAGAGAAAGTGCAGGCACAAGAAGGAGTGGCACAAGGCGGAGAAAATGGAAATCAGCTCTTGAAACTCATTATAATAACCCTGCCTTCGTAAAGAAAATAATGCTTATGCATGAAGAAATAATAAATATGTATAACTTACTTGCATATAAACCAGTTGTTTACTCGACCAGGTGTGCATGTTTTTGGAGGAACTATCCTCCATGCATCCAGGCCTGGAATAAACGTACCTCTCTATAACCTTACCCAATACAGAGTCTTTTTTTCTGCAAAACAGCTACACCACCACCACGACAAGGAAGACTGACAGGTCTAAATGATGGCAAATAGTGGTTGTAAACCAAAGTTGTCATAAGTGTCTTGAGACCATGTCCAAACATATTAGAATGTAACACATTCAACTTTCTGTGGGAGCTGAGGCAAATATGTGTTTCAGTAAAAGATAATTCCAAGTCCATTAAAAACCCCAAAGATTCTAAACATTGTCTTTTTTTTTTTCTCCTTGAAAGAAATCAGCCTAGAAAATTTCATTTTCCCTCTGTGGAGTGCAATGCTGAATTTACTATTTCTTTAATTGTGAGGTAGTGAAATTATATGCTGATCCCTATACAAATCTCACCATGTCTTTAAACACTCAAGTCACTGTTGTGTTTGAGGTTCATTTTAATTCTAACGCCATCTGCATCCGTGGAGGTTATTACCCAATGAAGGTGAAAGCTGCTCGCTGACCTTCACAGTCCGTGATGTGACACTGGCCTTTCTGCAGGGACACAGCACGTGCCAGCACCTTCCTGGTGCCTGACCCAGGAAAGGTTATCTCACCCAGAGAGGCTGGATCTGCTGTCAGAGGCTTGTCACCTCACAGGCAACCTGTTAAACACCGCCCCGGATTTTAGGTGACTTAATGTTATCTGTAGTCTCGTTCTTCCGCTGAGTTGTGTCCTGTGTCCCTCCCTGCCCACCTCCCCCCTGCTCCCCAAGAAAAATATGTGTGTCGCTTCACAGGATTTACGTTTATGTGATTAGTGGGGGGCAGGATAAGCTATGAAATAATTTTACTGAATGCTGCAAATAACAGCGCGTGACTTTTCTGATGGACTTTCATCTTGCAATGCACCTTGGAATATCAGCTGGACCGGGGGTGATCAGTAGAGTCAGTTCACCCCTGGGAGCCCTCGCTGCATTGAAGTGGAGGTGCTCCCCCCCGTTCTTCTTCCCAAGCCTCCTGTGTTATCTCATCTAACTTCTTTTGGCCCAAGGAGTAGCCAACAGCAGGCAGTGCCATCGGGAGCTACACACTGGCTGCCTGAGCTACCAGGAATTCCAGGGGTGCTGCTGAGGGTTTGGGGATCCCTGGGGTCAGGCCAAGCTGCCTGAGCTGCCCTTGGGCTGTCAGGGCTGTTGCTTTAGAGAGGCAGGAGGGCAGACGTGCCTGGCTATGTGCACACTCTGTGATCACACGCTCTGTTTCTTTAGGAAATCATGTTACTAATTTTTTTTTTTAATTGGACCAAACGGAAGAGCCTTTATTGAAAGGCTTTCTGTTAAGTTGTTTTTTTCCCTTCCTATTCGAAATAGACAGCTGAGCTCTTTGCCCAAATGTTTCACTTCTATTGAACACTGAACTCTTTGTAATGCAAACCTGTCTCTAAAAAGTGCAATTTAGCTTTTATTTAAGATTTCCAGGCTTTACTATTCTGAATTTTGTGTGCAAAAATTGTTAGTGAAATCTTCCTGGTATCACTTACCTGGGGCACATAGCTGAGTTGTTTGAGGTGAAGTGGGATCCTTGATCTCTGTGCCATTAACAGCTGCAGTAAATGAAACCCTTCTGGATGTGCACACTTAAAGCAAGGAGTGGAGAACAGTGTAGGGCATTTCAATCCGTGCAGGAGCAAGCCTGACTGTGCATCTTCATGGAGTGTAACCACGAGGCACACCAGGAGCACCAGATCCCTGTCACTGTGTGAATTGTAAATTCATCTCCTGTTGGAATAAGTTTTCTGCAGTAGTGCCTAAGTAGGATGAGGACTGCGGGAGGATTTTATCCCCGTTGGTTTCTATCACTGGATAAAAGTAGGATTAAAATAATGGCAGAGAAACAACTCGTTCTCATGAGACTGCTGCTCCACAGCAGTTATACCCAGTGGAAATAGGTGCAGCCTTTGTCTTGTCCTCTCTCTTGTCCCACTCCTGGCTCTCACTAAGGCAGCAGGGAATTAATGAATGCTTAGAGTGACTCTGCTGGTTTATTGAGAGCCTGGGCTGGATTGCTGGAGGTTCAGGCTGTGGTGCTGGCTCCAAGGGAGGAGTGGCTGGTGGCCAGAGCGGGTGGCATCTGGCAACACCAGCACTGGCAGGAGTTACAGCCTGGGAGGAAGAGCTGGCTCATCAGAAGCAGCTTGTGGTCTGACAGCCTCTTTAACTGTTATTGTTTGTAAGTATTGCAGGGACTGCGATCCCGGGGATCGGAGACACTTGGAATTTCAAGAGTGGGTTTGTTTGCTCCTACAGTTGTTGTCCTTGTTATGGCAGAGTGAGGAGAAGGGAAGGCCTCGCTTGGTGTTGTTTCCCTGGGAGCTCTTCTGTATTTGCAGAGCAGGGTGAGGCTGTCATGATGGCTATTTGGAGAAAAGCCAGCCCTTAAATACGCTGAACATTTGGATGGGCTAGTGGGACTGTTCCTTGGGTTGCGAGGTAGGCCTTAGCCTCACAGGGACATTGTAATTGGGTAATGAACAGATGAAGAGCCTCAAAGTGAGCCAGAATAGCTTCTGTTTGGCCTGATGAGTTTGACTGTGATTGGGTTGCAAAGGAAAGTATCTCAAAGAATGGAGTTAAAATGTGGATCTTGTAGCAGCATTGTTTTAGACCTCAGAAAGACAAGACTGGTCAGTTTTAATAGTGGTTATAGTAAAATTATATCCTGGTCAATAGTCTTTCTTGTGAGGAGAAAGCTTGCCTTGGGCTAACTGGGCAGACACTGTAAAATTTAATGTTTAGTTGGGGTGATAAATGTTGGTGAACAGAAGAAAAAAAACATTAAGAAGGGAACTTTTGCAACAGAAAGTGGCCAGGAGTGATTGGAAAAATGTATGTATATATCTCCTGCTTTAACAGGGGACTTGGATTAGATGATCTCCAGAGGTCCCTTTCAACCCCAACCATTCTGTGGTTCCATATGTTTATATTTATATACATAAAGAGTTTTCTCTATATCTATCCTCCTCCAGCTTCTTTCTCATTTCTGTATGTATGGCCAGACTTCGCAAACAAAGATTTGGGAAGGGCTCACCCCACGTGGGTGTGCCCTTCCAGCCTGTGCAGTGGATTTTTTAGGTGAGGCACAGCGTGCGCAGAACTGGCCCCACCGTTCAAGTCCTGAGGGTCCATTTGCCACGGCCGAGTGAGCTTGGACAGTGACAGGGAAGTCCTCGGGACTGTCACAGCACCCGGTACTAACCGGAGCTGACCCTGCTGAGCATCCGAGATCTAATGGGATGGGATGGCAGGGAGGCATTGAACTGCCAGGGGACGGTCCCACTGAGACTCGAACTCAGGTCCTTGGGATTCAGGGTCCAGAGTGCTCTCCTTTCCACCACGGGATCGCCATGTATGTGTAATGGTGACCATCACTGAGCACACTGGCTTTAATTTGCCGTGGCTCCTGCATGTCAGGTCTGTTGGTGCCGGGGTCCAGTTGCACTGAGATGAGACTGGGTGTGAGCCAGGACTGGAGTGCCACTGGTTCTGTGGCACTGCCCAGCTGTTGTCCACGGGAGGGCTCTTGGAGGAACCCTTCTGAATTTTTATGTAGTTTACAGATAACATGTGCTGGTGCTTTCAAAGACTGCTCCTGCTGCCACCACTAACTAATCACCCAGCAGATTTGAATGAGATCTATTTTTGCTAATTACTGTCACAGTTACTGAAATATGTAAGAATCAAAGGAATTTTTGTGAAGCAAATTTTCCCATGGTAGTTCCAGTAAATAGAACCTAAGTTTAACTTGCATCTAATTAAATGAAACTCCAGATCTCATTGGTTTTACTGTAGTGAATTTTAGAGCTGCTGCCATTGCTGTTGGGAAGCTCGCTGTTGTGCTGAGCAGGGTGTGAGATATGATGGTGATTTAAAACACACAGACGTCAAAATGCTCAGTAATTTTGTATTTCTGACACCTTTTATGTTTTCAGTAAATAGTAAGGCTGCTGTCCTTTTTTGATTATCATCCTGTCACTGCAGCTCATTTAGGAGTAGCTATCAGTAAGGGCTGGAAATGTGGAACTAAGCAATTTTTCACATGCTTCTTCACTGAAGCAACAGTGTTCATAAATCAGTTCATAGACTAATTTTATTATTTCCCCTGTGAACTGACAGGTTTTCCTGCTCATTGCTAGAGTACTCCCCATGCAGATGATGATTTGGCTCATATTTAATTTCTGGGTGTTATTTTGTATAACTGTCTGAGGTGGGTGGGTTTGCCTTATATTTAGTGTGAGAGAATACAGACCAAACTCCTCAAGCCTCTCTTTAAAACCTCATTCCAAAAAGTTTAAATATTAACTTGAATAAAGGTAAATTTAAACATTATATGTTGAGAGTAAATGTGATTTTCTTTTTTTTTTGCCACATAGGAAGCTCATAATAGCGAGTGTTTACATGAATGCATGATCTCATGTTGTGTAGAATCCTTGATATCCAATACTGAAATTCATGGAAAAGTCACTTGTTCAAGCATTTTCAGTTGAAGTAGTACAGCTTTGTTACTGTTCATGGAAAGCATAGAGATGTACGAGTATTGAGTGTTGTCTTAGGGTGAATATATGTTACATAAAGGTATGATTAAGTAGAATCCCTCATTATTTTTAAGGGAGGACTATGTGCACCGAAGTAATGTGCTCAAACCTTTTCCCCGTTGAACTTTATTTGGGTTAGGCTGTGGTTGGCTAAAAGTTCCTGCCATGCAGTGTGTCCTTTTGCCTCCTTGAAGTACATTTTTGCTCTCAGTCCAGCTGCACTTTGTACGAGCTGCTGCTGTAATTGGCAGGTTTTGGCAGCCTGTGCAGAGCAGTCCTGGACTGAAAATCTGCTGTCTCTGTGCATGTCCTTTGCTCTCCACAGGTGATTTTTGTCTGAGCCAAAGCTGAGGTGCATTTTGCGTTTGTGTGTACATAAAAATAGATCTTTACCTACTTTCTTAGAGGGTACAATGTCATATAAGAGGTTTCTCTTTTCATACCTGAATAAAAGGAAGCCCAGTTAGCAGATGCCCAGCAAGGAAACCTAATTCTTTGGGCTTTAGGAGGTACTGCAAAAATGAACACCCTACAGCCAGTGCAGAGGTTTAACTTGGTCTTTGCACCAGCAAAGCACTGCTTTAAAATATATATATGTATACATATACCCACTTTTTATTATCCAAATACACAGAGAAAAATCTTGAGGACAGAGCTGGTAAGAGCAAGACATGCAACAAAGCCTTTTGGTGTTGACAGAGTGTTTTCCCTGGGTTTCAACTTAATATCTTCATGGAAGAAGTTAATTTTTATTTGCCTATTTGGAACTTGACCAACAGCTTATTTAGAAAATGGTTAATATATCTGTGTCACTGGAAGCCATAATGCTCAGCAGTGTCTGTGGGCCTTTTAACTATTCCTGGGAGATACGATTAATGTGGCAGAAAATTACATTTTCAGTAGTAATTGATGGTCATTAGTATGCTTGTCCTTTGTATGTTAAATATTTTTGTTTATTTGTTTGTACCACAAATGTAAAGCCTTTTTAGAGAGGATTACATTCCTCTAAGCTCTCAGTGTTCTTCTCATTATAGCAGCATCGTATGAGGAAACCAGCTTATTAGTTTCTTGTCTGCAAGCAGTACCTGTAGCAGGTCCTCTGCAGCTCAGGATACATTAGAATTGTGTCTAATATAAAATATGTTGTGCAATGTCATAGAATCAGTTGGGTTGGAAAAGACCTCCAAGATCATCAAGTCCAACCCTTGGTCCAACTCCAGTCCATTTACCAGATCATGGCACTCAGTGTCACGTCCAAGCTCAGATTAAAAACCTGCAGCGATGGTGAATCCACCCCCTCTCTGGGCAGCCCATTCCAATGCCTGATTACTCTCTCTGGAAAGATTTTTTTTCTAATATTCAACTTAAATTTCCCCTGGCAGAGCTTGAGCCCGTGCCCCCTTGTCCTATTGCTGAGTGCCTGGGAGAAGAGACCAACCCCCACCTGGCCAGAACTTCCCTCAGGTAGTTCTAGACAGTGCTGAGGTCACCTCTGAGCCTCCTCTTCTCCAGGCTAAACACCCCCAGCTCCCTCAGCCTCTCCCCATGTCATATGAGTTTTCCTTCAACAAATAACTCTCATAAATTGGTGTTGGACCAGAAAGTAAAGCAGAATTTGCGTGGAGGGACTGAGTCAAGATGCCGTTCACATTTACATTTTCTCCCTTCTTTCTTTTTGTCTGTAATACAAGTATTCATCCCTTAAGAATCAGAGAATGGCATAGATTGGGAAGAGACCTTAAAGATTGTCTTGTTCCAACCTCCCTGCCATGGGCAGGGACACCTTTCCCTAGATCAGGTTGCTCCAAGTCCCATCCAGCCTGGCCTTGAACGCTTGTAGGGACTGGGGAGCCACAACTTCCCTGGGCAACCTGATACACTCCCTTACTACCCTCACAGTAAAGATTTTTTTGCTAATACCTAATCTAAACCTGCTCTCTGTCTGAAACCACTTCCCCTTGTCCTGTCATTCCAGGCCCTTGTAAAATAGCCTCTCTCCATCTTTCCTGCAGGCTCCCTTCAGGTACTGGAAGGCCACAATTAGGTCACTTCAAAGCCTTCTCTTCTCCAGGCTGAACAATCCGAATTCTCTCAGCCTTTCTTGATGGTAGAGGTGCTCCATCCCACTGACCAACTTGGTGGCCCTCGTACATTTTCATTATATACTGTTGAAATGTGAACTGCATGGTGAGGCCGTAGGTCCTGTTTTCTTCTGGCAATGGTTGGACCATTCATTCATTATTAAACACACAACTTTTTCTGTGCTTGGAAACTGAAGAGGGTTGTTTTATCTATTAAGTTTGTAAGTGCTTATGTTGCAAACACAAACATTTGGATATTGCCATAAATAAAGCCAAAGTTTACATGTACTTCTTCAGAAGACAGAGATACGAGAAAATAAACAGATCAAAAGTGGGCTAATTCTCCCCTCAAATTTATCTGCAGTATAGTTCAGAATTAGTCAATTTATGAGATTTGCCCTGTTCAAAAAAGCATTTGTGTAATTCTGCTTTTGCTCTGATTTTGGGAAGTTATCAGAATTTACAGTACTGTAGTGGAACTAATTTGGGCACAGTATCTCTCTAAGCAGATAGTAGTGTAGATCCTTTTCTGCTTCACTAGCGCTGGCACAGCTACTGAATATGCTATTGTGTGAGGTTATAAACCAGATAATCTTAATTGTGCATTTCCTGAGAGCAAGCAGGGGATGGCTGAAAAAGGAGAGAATTGGAAATAAGGGCATGCATTCCTAATACACAAATTTGGCTTTCTTCCAGAAAAATGGGAGAATTTCCTGTTAGTTAAAATCTTCCAAAGCCTGAAGATACACACTGCATACCTCGGGGAGCCAGAGAAAGGGAAAAGGGTGGGAATAGCTCATACATGAAATCCCCAGGGGACAGACAGAGTGCTGTGTGATGTGGTGGGACTGGGGGGATGTGCAGCTGGGTCTCAGGACAGCCACAGCATCAGTCAACCATCTCCTTTGTCTGGCCAAGGATTTGGGTTACTCTGTGGCAGCTGTACCAGCACAGTCTGGTGTTGTAGGTCGGGACCTGGAGGCTTTTTAGAATTGAGTCAAATGCTGTTCATAGAATCATAGAATCGATTGGGTTGGAAAAGACCTCAGAGATCATCAGCTCCAACCCTTGGTCCAACTCCGGTCCATTTACCAGATCATGGCACTCAGTGCCGTGTCCAATCTCAGTTTAAAAACCTCCAGGGATGGGGAATCCACCCCCTCTCTGTGCAGGCCATTCCAATGCCTGATTACTCTCTCTGGAAAGAATTTTTTTCTGATCTCCAACTTAAATTTGCCCTGGCAGAGCTTGAGCCCGTGCCCCCTTGTCTTATTGCTGACTACCTGTGAGAAGAGACCAACCCCCACCTGGCTAGAACTTCCCTTCAGGTAGTTCTAGACAGTGCTGAGGTCACCTCTGAGCCTCCTCTTCTCCAGGCTAAACACCCCCAGCTCCCTCAGCCTCTCCCCATAGGACTTATGCTCCAGTCCCTTCTAGCTACGTAGATTATGTGTGTATGTACCTGTACATTGCAACACTGCAGATACACCTGGAGTCTTGACTCACTAAGCTGGAGGATCTCTGCTGTAGAAAAACTATGGGATCTGTCACATAAATTTGAGAAAAGGAAGGCAGACAGAAGTGGGTACATGAAAATTTGAAGCAATTGGTGTGGACTTCTTAGCACCAGTAGTTGTACCTGGTTCTGTTGGAATGGCCTTTTTGGATCTGCATTTGAAGAGAAAAATTGCTTATAAAACTGAACTAAAGTGAGTTATAATTCATAATTTGAACCTCTACTGATGCAAGATTGGAAAATGTAACGTCTCAGGAAAGAGCTGTGTTAAAAAAAATACAGCATCTTATTTATGTTCGAACTTCTAGTTGTGATCTGAATCTTCTCTCACTGACCTGATTTAATTACCGTACATTAGTGTAGATACGTCAAACACTTGTAAATACTTGTCTGCTGCCTTCTTAATTTATTTTTATCTTTGTTTTAGTGTAGGGTGAGCTCTTTTGGGTATTTTTGGTAAGCCTTCGAGGGAATTAAGATCCTAATTGTCTAGGGTATCTTTGTAAGTGTTTTTGGGCATTTGAGGGTCTATATGCTTCAGTCATGGGTAATAGTAAAAGAGATTTCCTATGTGTCATAGTAACTTGTGCTAAAGAAATATTGTTCAAAACAAACTTTACCCGTTTTGACTTTTTTGGATTAATACAGGTAGACTAAATTAAAAGTCACATCAAGAATTAAGTTAATGTAAGTTCTCTGAATATGGGTGCAATTGTGTTTCGCAAACTTCTTAAGTGAAAAGAAAAGCAAAAAGAAAATTGAATCTTGTCCCCTGGTAGTGAATGAGAAAAGGGTTTGAAAGTTGCCTGCTCTGTCATTTGTAATGAAAAAAATAGTTAGCTGTGTTGATAGAGTTTCATGTGTGATAACATTATCAATATAGCAGGGAGGGAGAATAATGTCAAGTTAACCATCCAGTTGCAGGAAAGGTCTGTACACAGTTAAGGTGATGCAGTTTTGTCAGATCTGAGAGGATGAACAGAGATGGTGAGTGTGTGGGTAAGAGGGCACCAGTCAGAAGGTTCGTGAAGGAGGTTTTAGCTGCCTTGTGCAGTTTCACAATAGTTTCTGAAGACGTATTAGTCTATCAGCAGGTGTTAAAAGAACATATTGGTCAGGTAGAAATAATTTAAATTAAACTCCTTCTAGAAAGGAAAGTGTATTGTCATTCTTGAACTTCTGCGTGCTTTAAAATAAGTGAGTTAGAGATGAATGGCAAATTGCCCACATTTACCTGAAAAAACAGTGATGTCCATACCAGACAAATGCCTCAAAGTTGTTCAGCTCCATTTGAGGTATTCAAGATAACAGTTAATTTTCTCTTGATTTCTGCCACTTTTAATTAGGGTGCTTGTTGAGGCTCTGTGTTGTTCACTTAAATACCAGTTAGAAATTTTGGAGCGAAGTGCCTTGAACTGTTGGCCTTAAAAAGTATTTTGGGTGCTTAAATCATCTCTTGATGAGAAAGGAGCATCTCAGGGCCCACTTCTAATCTGATAAATGTGTATCTCCTTGGGAAAGGGGCTTTGGACCACAGCTTGACACTGGGATACTGAACTGTGGATATAAACTACAGATGTCGAGGTTTGTAAGTCACAGCTGTGCTCATAAATTAACAGCCAATATTTTGAACTGGTAAGAGATTGCTTGTTGGTAAACTGTCTCTTCTGTCTTTTTCAATCTCTGTGAACAGTGAATATCCTCCAGTCAGCCTCTACAAGTGTTGTATATATTGTGGAAGATACAGAAATCTGTTATAACTTGTTGTTATAATAATTTATAGTGAAACTATTTTGTTTTGTGAACCATCACGTTGGTGGCAAATAAAAAATGAAATCCACTTTACTGCCATGCCTTTGAATTGCTCCTGCCAATTTTAATGTTGTTATAACTGCTTTTCCCAAAGACTCTATTTCTTTTCTTTGCTTCTTGCCAAACCCAGGGGCAGGAAAGCAACTTTATAGGGGAAACAAGTTATGGCTTTGTGCAGTGCTATGAAATGCACAGAGTAAACAAACGAGGGGCTGAGGGTTGGGGATAGAGTGGGAGTTTGTTTTCTTGCATCACTTCACTTTTCTTGTGCCAACAGCAGGGATTTTAAAAGGAAAAGAAGAAAAAAAAGGCGAATTGAACTGTTAGCAGTGTCCCTTAGGATCATAAATGAAGGGAAGATTGTGTATGTAATTCATAAACATCCTGAATTATACGCCTTCTATTTCAACTTATTAGGGCATGAAGTAGTGCCTGCCAGGTTAATTTCACACTGGGGAATTCAGCATTCATGCAGCTCTTAATTTCCTGCTCTATACAAAGCTGTGATAAGGAGAGAATATAAGGGTATTTGAATATTTGATTCTAAATAATTAGTTTTAAAGATAAGTATTTTAGAAATAGCCTCAAGACAATTATAGTTATTTTAAATTGAATTTGGAGAGTAGCAGGAGAATGTTTATTTGTCCAGATAGGAAATATGCTTTTTGTCTGTACAAAACCCTGTACTTTACAAAAATCTTCTCTTTAATAGATGAAATTATTGTTTTGAGTTCAGGATGTGGTAGGCAGAGAATAAAAAAGAAAAACCACTTACAAATACCACCAAGCTTTTCTCCTTTTCCCATCTGCCAAAGGAACAATTGAATTTCTCAGTACAGAACAATGGGCAGTCCTCTGTGTTTTCATGTTTTTGATGGTTAAGATGGTTTTAATGGTTAACAGGAGTTCAAGGATTCTTCCAGCCTAGTCCTTGGTTTTTGCTTCTGTGATGCGACCTCAGAGCATGAGCAGAGTGAATCATCTCTTGGCTCCAAACAGGGGTGGGACCAGAATTTTATTTAAATAAGCAAAACAAAACCAAGCCTCAAAATTCTTATGGAGTGAATGTTTAAGAGAACCAGAACCTCTTACTCTTTTCCAATTCCAAGTGTTACTTTAAACTCATTTACGGGTGCTGACTGATGTGATTTGGGAAAGTTGGATTCCACTGGCCTTGGAAGGCAGTTAGGATGGATTCCTGAAGTTCTGCTTCAGTCTTAAGAAACTCTGTGGACATTTTTATAGTATTTTTCTTAAAACACTTCAGTGTTTTAAGATGAATTTCTTGGTTTTGAGGTTTGGAAGGGCTGGGAATTCTGTATGTTAAGGAAATAAGAGGGTTGAGAATAACTGGGAGTTGAAGAAATGGGTTTGATTGGAGTTCAGTTGTCTACTCCCCCTGTTGCCTTCAAAGACCAAGCTGTGGAGTTTATTTTGTTTAGAAGGGCCAGTTGTGGCTTTATATGGGCTTCTTAAACCTGTGTTGCATAAGCTCACCCATCATGCTTTTTTCTGTTTAAAAAAGCCCCCAAAACCTGAAACTCAAACCCAATCAAACAAAACCATTATGTTTGGGAATTAAAAGTGCCCAAGTTGCAGAAACTAACACAAACTTGAGTAACAAAGGTTCTGCCCCTTTTTGGTGCTTAAACCTCAGATAGAGGCACTTACAGTGTTTTTAGAGAAGTGTACTCTTGTAAATAATTAGTTTTGCTGTTATTTGGCTATTAACTTATTTTGGTGATCTGTTTTTGTTTTAGCACCAGCAAACATTTTTAAATCAGCTGAGGGAGATCACTGGTATCAATGACATCCAGGTACTGCAGCAGGCACTGAAGGTAAGATGACTGTGTCTGACTTGTAGCTGAATGTGTCTTAATACTTCTTAACTGCCTGTGAAAGCCATTAATCCCACCTTTCCTTACTCTTGTCTTTCCTTCCTTTCTTTCCATTCACAGCTTGAATTTATTTCAAGGGAAAAAATTAGCTAATAATGATGGCTTGTTCACTTTAGAAGGAACTTTGATCTCTTTTGATACTGACGTAATAATTAATCAGGTGATCCAAGATGCAAAGATGAGGATGTTACGACTTGCCTTTAACCTTTGTCTAAAGTGTTTTCAGATACATCAGTGCTACTACAGCTGGTCCCTCCTGGAGAATTCAGTGTTGCTTTCTAGTCAGGGAGTAGTTGTTTCCTGTCATTCACAGGTACTGCTTAGTATGTAGAATGGAGAATTCTGCTTTAATTTAGCCCCCTTTGCACATTTGGTGGTGTTTCACTGTGTTTTCAACCACTGTCATTTCTTTCACAGCACGGAAGTTCTTTCGACGCTCGTAAAGAATGGCAGGTCTCTCTGTGTTATGTTTCCCTATATATAAAATTTAAAAAATGTCTCCCTAAAGCAGAACTTTTTAGCCAATTATACTTGGTAAATGAGGATTTGGGCAGTTGTTACATCAGTCTGAGTGTTACTTGTGTGCACAACTGCTCTTTGAAAGCCAGGATTTTTGGCTTTAAAAAGGCAATGGTGGATTTTCCGAAGAACTCACTGGATTGCTATTAAGTCTGTGAATGTGCTTGTTATGTTTTTTGAGAGGCTGACCTACACTACAAGACTTTTAATTTTTGTCTCAAATAAGCAGTAAAATTTTATAAGATGTTTTATCTTCATGTTGGTTAAAAATAGTGAAATATGAAGAAGAATATGTCTGGTTTGGAAACTTTCTTTTCTAGTCAGTATTTTGTCTGACAATACAGTGTGTCATTGATTTGAAGTTGCTTGTGATGTCCTTTGTTTTAAGAAAAATTTAAAAAGGGTGAGGGGACTCTGACTTGTTGCTTTTTTTGGTGCCCAAAGGACAGCAATGGTAATCTGGAGTTGGCTGTGGCTTTCCTCACTGCCAAGAATGCCAAGGTTCCCCAGCTGGAGGAGGCAACTTACTACCAAACAGCCCTTCCTGGAAATGACAGATACATCAGCGTGGGCAGCCAGGCAGACTCCAGTAGGTATTTTTTCTCTTCATAAGTTTAGTTTAAAGGCAAGGAAACTGTAAGCTTGCCTGTGAAATGACAGTTAATCTGCTGATAATTCTTTCTTACAAATTTTTAGGTATTTCTTTCCTTATTTTAGTGTTCATGTTCTTTTTTTTTAAATTTGAGTTGTCCTTAAGCATTTATGCTTATGTCTATGTATGGTTCTGATCAGAGGGTAACTGGGTTTTTAATTTTTTTTTTCACTTTGCCCCCATATATAGAATTTATTTTGGGGTCATACAATAAATAATTTAGGGCAAAAGCTGGGTACTCTTCTTCGGTTTTATTTTATTTTGATGGAAGAGTCTGTAAATATCTGTCTTAACATGCTAAAGCTTAATATGCTTGTGTAGCTTCTCGTTGATAGGGATGACTTTCCCAAGGGAGAAGTGAGAGGTTAAGTGTGAATTTTGTAGTAAGAGTTGATATTTTATATGTGAAATGAACATTAAATATACCTACTTTTAAACAATTATGTTTGGTTGATGCAGGAAGTTCCACAACCTGCATTTTTCTAAGCCTTGCAGGTTTTATTTCTTTGCTTAAGTGCATAGTTATTTTTATGAGGAGAAAAATTGTTAAATGTGTTCTGCAAATAAAAACGGTAAATAACATGAAAAAAGAAGTCAAAGGATATTTTGTAGTGAGACTGACTTCTGTAAAACCTGAGTTTCCTGATACTATAGTTGCATTACACAATTCTAAATGTAGATGTAGAATACTTTAAATCTATATTGAACCTTTGGCCATATATTTAGTACCTCTGTGTAGATTTTATTAAATAAGTAAATTATTTAACACAGTAGGATTTTTTTTTACATCTATTTTGTTAAGATTGGTCTGGCTGTGGTGCCACCATCATAAAGAAGTTTAGTTAGATCTCCTTATCAATTGCACATTTGTGTTTCTGTCTCTAGAACCTTGACATAAACATTTCTTAATTTTTTTTAAGAATTAGAGATGAGTTTATTCTTAGCATCTCAGATGATGAAAACTGCATTTTAATTCTTAGCATTATTAGCAACCCTGTATAAAATGCCCAGAATGCATCAGAGGTAGTTGTATTATCCCTGCACTAAGTTGTGGGGAGTGGTTTGGGGGTTTTTGTGTGAATTTTTTTTCTTTTCACTTCCTTGGAAAGAAAATACACACAAGGCCTGTGCCATATATTTAATTTACAACATCAGAAAATCGCTATTGAGGAAATGGAGACTCTTTTCTGCAAACTTTACCACTGTTTCACAGTCCCTGGTACTGAAGATCTACTATGGCAGCGGGATAGTAAGCTGGATTCTCTTGGAGTCTGTGTTTAATTAGATTTAATAGCAATCCCATTAATAGAAGTGTTTAGTTTTGCTGTCACTTGGTGTGTTGTGCAACCTTACTGAAGATATGAAGTGACAAGGGGTAGGAATCAAGCCTGCAGAGCCAACACTACCCACGAGTGGTGGTCAAACTGAGAAAAGTGGGTCTTGAGTTGTGCATTTCAGGGTTCTTTCCTCTTTTCTGGAAGGCTGAAGGCAGATCCTCTTTTCTGGAGGGCTGAAGGCAGATTTCTTACAATTACACAGCAATACAAGTCAGTAGTCAGGAAACACCAAGTGCTGTAGGCAAATAGATTTATTTATTTATTTTAAACATCTTTAGCATCTTGTTGGGTCCTCACTGGCAACAAAGATGAGAACTCTTTGCCAGCCTCTGCCATTTTGGACTGAAAACACATAATGAGGTAAAGGCATCTTGGCTGACTTTTATTCGTATTGGAGAACTTACAGGGCAAGAAGAAAACACCTACAGCAGAACAAAAGTCTGAACCAATGCGATCATAGAGCTCCTCGAGATCTAATGAAAGATTCTGGAGGAAACCTACGGTTCTTCTGTTGTAATCTGCTTGCCTGTAATTATTTGGATTGTGGATTTAAAAAATGCAGTACTCTTAAAATGAACCAGTGTCAGGGACCTGTGTTAGACAGTGTGGTCATGTGAGAGTATCTTGAAAGAGTGCAGATGACTTGTGAGAAGAGAATGGAAGGGTGGGCATAGACAGAAAACACATTCACCATCAGTGGCTTCAACCATCAACGCTCCCTTTTGCAAAGAACACTTACTAGCAGTTCTCAGTGACTGTGCTGAGTTGCTGACAGTATCTTGTCTTTCAAATTTGACTCCCTTTATTATCCCAGATAGGTATAATTACATGAATTAATTACAACTCACCCCTGGTGTTCCTTACTGCTTAACTACCTCTGTGCATTTGGGACTTACAATGCTGTGAGTCACTGAGCTTTGCTGTCCTGCCAAGGTAAAGCATCCAGACTGGGAATGATAGTCACAGATAAATATCAGAGCTGTGTTTTATGCCACAGAAGACCAACAGCCATTTACAAAGGCATTGTAATACAATTGTAATATAAAGGTATTCCTCACATGAAGGTACTTCAGATATGGTCTGTAAGCTTGACTGACTAAGTTTCTTTGAAATGGTTTCCTTAGTCAAGTGACTAAATAGAAGTGTTTATCTGTAGCTTAGCAGCCAGCAGTTAGCCTGGATTGTGCTCTTCCAAAAGTGACAGTGGTCATAAGCTATTTGAGAGCTGCATCCTGTACAGTGGGAAGTAAAAGGAAACCTGATTTCCCTTATTAGCGAATGCAACATTTTAGCAGCTGCAGAAATATTAATAAGTTTGTGTAAAATCTGCTCCATCTTTAAAGCAAAGACTGACTTGCACAGTTAGTGTTGCTCATGATATTTGCCTTTTTGCCTGTTCAAAATGGCATGTGCAAGCACCTGCAAGTGCAGTTTTTTCACATCAAGAGTGATGCATTCTTTTTCTGATCCTTTGCAAAGGTGGTTTCAGTACTTCGGATGTTTTTTCCTTCCTGCAATCTGTCAGTGAGCAGAAGGTGCTGGAGGTGCTTAAGCATTAGTCTTGCAATGTACAGATGCTCATCTTTTAATCTAAGATCATTTGCATGTTCCACTTAGAGGAGTAAATCCTATGCTTTGCACACAAAACAAGTCAAAAGAAGTTTAGTAGTAATTTCCAATATTTTCACTTCTCTAGAAACTTTTTTTCCCATTTGAAGTAATTTGGTGTATTTTCATCTACGGCTGCACAGTAGAACTGTTGCATTGCTAAGCATGTGTCCATTTTCCTTTTATTGGAGGAACTTGCAGAACCCAGGGTTAAAGGAAGCAGCAGAATGAAGACATGTATTTTAGAAGTTGTATTGTCTTCAAATGAAACAGCTGTCAAGATAAATTCTCTCACTCCTTTGTTTTGGAAATGCCAAGTTATTTTTCACTAAAATTGAATTATTAGTCTTTTCAAATGCACATTCCATAGTCAAAACAAAAGATTTCAAGCGCTTTTATAAGATCATAGTCCAATGTAACTGTTAAATGCCACACACAGCAATTTTGAGAATTGTAAACTTCATTGCCTCTGGCTTTTTATGTCTTCCTGTTCTGGGGGTTTGACCTTTTGCATAGGTTTCAAAAGTCATTTGATCAGTCCTTTGCAATGAGGTATACTTTAGACTTAACTACACCTAAAACCTCCCAAAGTGATGTTTATGTAGCATTTCTTACAAGCCATTCCATTCTAGAGACTCTGAAAAGTTTATGGAGTAATCTGTTTTGGTGCTTCACTTCCTTACTTTTAGACTCCTAATGTCTTGCCTAAATCCTTCTTTGCTTCAGGGTAAGTCCTTTACTCCTTGTGCTGTCCCCTGTGGAAATTATAGTGCACTTCATTCCTTTTATCTCATTCCTTTTATCTCAGATGAAGTGTTGAATGCCCAAAGACAATGTGTCATAAGACTTTTCTCAGATCTAAACTAAACAGCCCAAATTCTTTCCAAGTATTTGGATGCATTTCCAATACCTATTGTCATTTTTTCTTTCTTCTCTTCTAGGCCTTCTCTAATAGTTCTGCCTTTTTTCTGAACTGTGGCACAGAAAACAATAACCAAGACATGAGCTTGGTTCTTAAGAAAAATAGGTTAATCTCTATAAATATCCATGTAGTACTCTTACAAAAGTGAAACACTTCATATTTTCTTCAGTGCTGTGATATGAATTGCAGATTGAACATGAATCACCTGTAGCTCCTTCTTGGCACAAGTCCTAGTCAGTCCTCATTCTGTAGCTGTGCATTTATTGTTTGCTGTGAGTAGAATTCGACACTACCTTCTTCTGTCACCTTACTGAACTCAGCCATCGCTCTGGGTCTTCATGACGTTTCCTTCTCTTTTGGGGATTGTGTGTGTCATCCCCATCCAGGTTCCTGGGGGTGTCCCTACTTCAACATGTCAGAACTCTTGTATCTGGAGATCTTCCTTTAATCTTACAGATTCACCTGTTCCTTGTGCCATGATTACCTGTCTCCTTCCCATCCCTGTCCCTGCAAGGTTCGTCGGTTTAGCTCCTCATCCAGTTTTAACCAAAACAGGCATATACAGCCATTAAAATCCTGTAAACCTTCATGTAGGAGCTCGAGACCATCATGAGTTTAACATCACAGAATAGGTAGTAGAATATAGGATCTTGCTTAGCTCTGTTCATCATAAATAAAATGTGTGTAGTCTTAATTTCCTTTTTGTTCTTTTTTATATTGTTGATATGTTGATGTGTTGAAATTGGAATCCTGTGGAATTTTCATAGTTGGCACCTATTCACTAGGCTGCCCCTTCATTTTTCTCTGCATGTTCCAGTTGTTGCATCACTGGATGTTTATTGCCTGTCCCTGGCTCCAATTGCTACTTCAGATCTGTTCCTCATGCTGTTTCCCAGCCTACTTAAGTCTGGAGTTCCTACTCTCTGCCTCCCCCTCGTATAAGTAACAAGTCAATAACACAGTAATTATTTTAATGACATAGGCAATAACCAAGTAAGAACCACTTATTTAAGTGATGATAGAAACTTCCTAAGTAAACAGATAAATAAGAAGGTATTTTAGAAAAGAAGGAAGACATATGGTGATATAGTGTGTGCATTTATTATATATACAGTAGGATATTTGTCACAAATTTCAATACACAACTTAAATTGCTTTGTACAATTACAAACAATGTCACTCTCTGAGTCATAGGTACCAGAAGCACACATAATTACATAATAATGCAGTAAACAAAGAATACATTTCTTAGTAAAACAGATGATTAATTATGCATGTTAATTTTAGTTGAATAAACATGATGCACTAAGCCAAACTGTTTTGATGAGCAGTTTCTTCATTCACAGAGAATGTTTTCATAAGCAAACTGTTTTGTTCATTTAATAGTCATGGCCTGGTTAAGAATGTTTGCTTTTTTTAAGGCTGTGTGACATACAGTGAGAAGTCCCTATAAGAGGATAAGCCAGTGAGAACTAAAGTGTTCTGCAGCCTAAATGAGAGGAGTATTACAAAATCAGCCTGTGTAAACTAATCCCAGGTAACTATAAATTTGGACAAGTGGCATTATTCTTACACGTTTATGAAATCCATCCTTCAGCCTTCACATCACAGAAAACTTGTGTGTCTGATAAATACATTGGGAGGAAGTCTTTTTTTATTTCAAACTCACACCTAGAACACAGAAATCTGTTGGTCAGGTAGAAAGCTTCAGTAGTTCCATTTCATGAATGAATTCTACTACTAATTGCTGTAAAAGAAACATCCCCATGTAAGAACTTATAAAATATGGAGGTATTTTAAAACAAAAACAAGAAAAAACCCTACATGAATTTCATGTAGTGTATGTACACTTGTATAATCTATAAACATCTGACAGGAAAGCAAACTGTGCAGAGATGGTAATATATATATTTGTTTTTTTAGGAAGAGGAGTTTAGTGTCAGACTGTTACCCTTCTGTTATGACTTCTATTGAGATCTCTTCTTTGCAATCTATGATTTAGGATTCAAGTCATATGTGAGCTGTTTCAGCTTAATGAGTTACTGTGTCAGCTGAGATGCTGAAAAAGACCTTGAACCTGCTCCAAGTACAGCAAACGTGAGCTAAAATACATTAATCTTAAATCTCCAAAACATTCATTTTACATTTGCTATGAACTAAAATGGAGTAGGTTACCATGGATTAGAGGATATTTAGACATACTTTTTTTCAACATAAAGTATGCTAGATAAACCCTCCGTGACATAAATGAATTGCACCAGTCACATGTGGTGGTAATACCTGGCAGCAGGTCTTCACTGTATTGTCTTTTTTTCATGCAAATCAGGAGCAATGTGTATGTGAAAAGAACATTTCTAAAGAGAATCCTATATTGCCTGCTCCAAACCCCTTGAATGCCAAACCAAACTGTTGTATCTCCTTTCTGAAAGCAAGCAGAAGTCAAGGATTTGATGTTTTAATATTAAAAATGATATAATCACTGGTAATATGAACAGTAATAAACTTCTGAATACATAGGGTGGTGGTATAGATTAGTAAAGATTAAGGAGGTGCAAAGAAGTTGAATATTTTAATGGAATTGTGAGTTGGAGTTGATCTGGACAGATTTTTGTATAACAGGGTGAGGTTTTCGTTAAACACATAATTTTCAGCTAAGTTATGAATTCTTGTCTAGAAATACCCCCCATACAAAGGGTCTTACTTCTTAATCTAACTTTATTGCTGTATGAAAATTTCATCACTCTCATCTGAATAGATACTAGCTAAAGGAATATTTCTCTGTAAGGGAATGATTGGAGTAATCCCGTATTTCTCCATCATCACACGTGGCTGCGGGTTGAGACTTTACTCCATCCTCAGTTGTGACCACTGTTACTACTTTCAGAAAAACAGCTTGTCTTCAGGGCTGGTGAGGTGCTGTGTGTGACTCCTTGCTAATGTGTAGAAATACAACTCAATCACCACATTTTAGAGCATAATAGGTAGTGTATGTGGTGAGGGGATCCTCTAATTGCTGTCAACCTTTCTGGCCTTTCTCCTGCTCTGAGGCTGTAGAACAGAGCCATGCTTGCATGTGTCCCAGGTTGAGGTGGTATTTTAGCCCAAATAACATTGTTCCCAACATGGCAGCTGTCTTAGTTTGAGGGAAAAACCAAAATGTTTAGCAAAAAAAAAACAGAGGAGAGGATTCCTCCACAATAATCATGTCACTCCTTATTAAATTTAAGGAAAAGGAACTTGAATTAGAAAATGAATATAAGAAGTATAACTTCTTTACTATATATATATACACATATATATGTTGATATAGATATAACTATAAACAGACCAGAGCAAACTACTCCCCCAGCACCAAAAAGAACAACCCCCAAAACTGTAGGTTCCTCCTGGAGCAGTTACATTTATGGACAGTGTCAGTGTCACACCTTGGCTGGCTGCGAGGGGAATTCTCAGTCTTTTCCCAGTGAGGCAGAGA
>VWZD01006143.1:34171-60568 GCA_013396695.1 Sakesphorus luctuosus
TCTCTCCCCTCTCTCCCCTCTCTCCCCTCTAGCTCAGGGTGCCCAGAGATGGAGGGGGGGAAAGCAAAGAGCAGAGTTAGAAAAAGAGCTCTCACCAGCGATCAGTGGCTCTTTTTCTGCAGCTACTCAAAGAAGAGCCCCAAAGTCAAGCCATAATACAGGGAAAAACCTCTCCCCATCCCCAGGTGCTGGGGTTCTGTTTTATGACCTCCATCCCACCATTCAGCTGGAATCTGAAAGTCATCAACCATCCTTTGCCCTCAGTCCTGGCATTCCAAGCCCAAATCTTTGTGTTGGTAAGGTGAGAAAAATTCTTTGAGGGACTCCTCCCAACACCACCTTCCTGTGTTTGAACCTTTAACAGTAGCTCATATATTAAAACTTATCTGGGTGAGACTTCTGGTGGTGATTGCAATTGCTTAAATACTTCTGAAGGAGAATTTGAGGCATCTGAGGCATACTGAGCAAGTATCCTTCTGTTACACTGGAAGATCTAAGCTGACTGTAAAAGACATAAGAATAAAATTAGGAAGTGCTGCTTTTATGGTCATAGTGTTTTTGCATATTTTGTGATCATGAGATGTTGCCTCGTGTACTCTGCCTTTTAAGGCCCACTAAATAAAGTAGAAATTTGACCACCTTTATTTGGGGGAAACAGGGCTGAGTTTAAAGCTAGGTTTTGAAGATATTGGTGTTAACAGAGAAGTCTTTTACACTTGTTTTTGGTTTCAGCTTTCTGCAAGGACAGGTCATCCCATTTGGGTTCATATACAACTATAGCAATGGCTTTTGTATACAGAATTCAGTGTTTTGTTTTGATCCAATGAGAAATGTCCCCAAAAAGCCCAGGGAAATAGGAGAAGCCACAGTCTCTACAGTAAGTCAGCCCATCCAGGAGAAAAGTCAGAAGCTAGACAGAGGAGCTCTTTGGGTATGATTAATTGAGTTGGCCTGTGGAAGGAGAGATGCAGACAAGGCTCTCATCCCTCTTTGTAAACAGTTGACAGTTTCCAATCTGTATCTCTTACTCCCACAGTCTTGCGTCTTCTAAAGACCAAACCCCAGCCTGGAGACAAGTCCCTTTCATAACTCTCTGGGTAAACTTTGGCCTTGGAGAAGGAGACTGAAATCAGCCAATGCTCTGTGTGTCTGTCTCATATTGCACTTAAAAATCTCTTTTGCACTTCCCCTCTCTTTCTGTTTGGCTGACTTGCAAAACGAGACTTTTGTCCCTTAAATTGTCGTAACCAGTGACTGACTTTTCTGAAAGTCTTGTACAGTTGATGGACATTTCTGTTGGCTGTGCCTGACGGGGGAATAATTTGGGGTGTTTTGTGTTGTGGAATCCCACCTTACTTGGGAGGGGGAGTGCTGTGGCTGCCTTCAGTAAACAAGGAGGTTTATATTGGACGTTAGTATTTGATTCCTTAGATAGTAGGAGCTGGAGAAGAAGGCAGAAGTAGGGTTGTGTTCATCTTTATTAACCAGTTAGTAGCCCATCCAGCATTCCCCACGTTATCCAAGCCTGGATCATCATTTTGTCTTCAGTATTTGTTTTCTTAGTTCTCGTGTTTAGATGGGATACTTCCAGTAGACAGGAATTGAATTTAAATATGTTCAGAAAAGGAATGCACAGACAGGACAGACGATAATTAGGCTGAGTAAGGCACTCTCCCACATGTTATGAAACTGTGTGAAATTATTTGGCTCATCAGGGCACAGAAATACTTGTAGAATTCAGGGTTGTGTTGGCAAAAGTCCGTATGCATTCCTTCATGAGGAGGGAAAACCAACTATGCTCAGTTAAGGTATCCTTTTTAAGGAAGGTTCTCTTCGTCATGTGTTCCCTGAAACAACTGATTACAGTAGCTGAAGTAATGCATTTGAGTATATTGCTGAATGAGGCCTTTCAGAAACCCTGGATTCCTCAATTTGCCCCAGAGCTTGGTGAAATATAAGAACAGTAGGAGGAAGGGAAACTATGGCCCATCACACCTTAGCAAGAGCAAACTGGTGAGGCTTTTATCTGGCTTGAAGGCAGAAGGGAGCTGTTAGCAGGGTTAGTGGTTGAAAGAGTGTAGGGCCAGGAGGGATGGACTTGGAATGGCGCTCAGCAATCCACGTGGGCTCTCTCTCTTCTACAGTAAGACTTACCTTTCCTTCTGTTTCACTTTTAATTTTGAGAAAGATAGTTTTGCTTTTCAGATGTGATTGATCTCACTGGAGATGATAAAGATGATCTTCAGAGGGCAATTGCCTTGAGTTTGGAGGAATCAAACAGGGCATTCAGGGAGACTGGAATAACAGATGAGGAACAAGCCATTAGCAGGTAAACAACCAACTTATATAAAGCAGAAATTAAATTAAAGAGTTGGAGATTGGCCTGTATTGCTTTTTTAACTTTTAATCTAACAAAGAATAACTTGTTTACTTTTACTTGTGCTACTGATATGCCTGGCTTCAGGATGTTGCTTTAATGTATTGTATGTTCTACATTGGAAAATAGTCTACTATGTGTGGACTAGGATTTAATAGTATGTTTCATAATAATGTATTTTTTTATATTGAGGAAGTGGATGGAGATAGAGAATATATCGTCATATTTAAATAGGACCTAAATCCAGAAGTTTCTATTGTGTATCAGGTAAAAAGCAATGAAAACAAACTTTAATTAAGAAGCTAATAAATACTTTGTCCTGTTTTTTGCAGTGTTCATTTTACAATAACATTTTCTTACCTCTATGCTAAAGCTGAGATTCAGGGAGGGGGTATTAATACTATGACTTGAGTATACTAAGAGCAGCTGCTCTATTTTAGCTGATGAAGTATGTTATTAACCTATTTAACAAGTAAGATTTTTAAGCTTTGAGTGAAGTTAACTTCGCGATTTAAAGTGTTATAAAGTTTCTCAGTTTGGGTGTGATAAGAGCCTGTAACTTAACTTTGGTCAGATTTTATTATAACTTTTTGTAAGTGTTTATTTTTTGGTAATTTTGATTGAATTACGAAATATTTGGGATTTGAACTAAGCCTGGGTGTAGGATTGTGTGGGAGGGATGTTGTTTCCTTTTTTCCTTTTTCCATCTGTGGCTGGCTTTGGGAGGGATGTTGGGTTTTTATTTGTGGCTGGCCTTGTTCTGAAGGAAGCAGAGAATGATTTGATCCTTGTCCGGAGGTAAAGTACTGCCTCCTTGTAAAAGACCAGTTTTATAAAAAAGTAATTCAGACAGGATGATTAACCACAATAATTCTTTTTCTCAGTTCACTGTATTTGACAGACTGAATGGCTTATTGGAAAACTCCGACTCTAAGAATATGGATATTTTACTACTTTATTTGTATTACTTTATCCACAATAACTTTCTTTTTCCTTTTGAAAAATAAATATACTAATTGTGAGAGTAAACATACCTTTCCTGCCCCCATCTGTGATAAAAGCCATCTTGTTATATGAATTTAAGATAACATATTTTAGGAGGGAAAGGTAGGATGAGGGAGATTTATATTGTCATTAATAACTGGGAGAAGCTTTTAAGGGGTTGTTTTTTTCTTAGGGCTGAGTATATGCATGTATACAAGATGGTGGAAGTTCTGTCCAGCTCTGTTTTAGAGTTCAGCTCTTGCATCTTCCTTTTTGAAGGACAGAATTGTCATAATTACGGAGTTGTGATTTAGGCCAGCACTCAGAAAGATGGACCTATTTCTGGATATGGACAATTTTCTCTCTCTTGTTTTTTGGTTTTGTTTTTTTTTTCCCTTCCCCAAGCTTTGACTGCTTCTGTTGTGCTCACTTCCTGGGAGCCTTGAAGATTTAGGGGTTTTTCCCTGAAGACTTTGTTTTTCACTTCTCAAACTAAAAGTGTCCTTTGTATTTTTTGGTCTTACCTGCTTAGGCCTTAACTTAGTATTATAAATACTTTCTACTTAAATTACAGTGTGTATTTTTCTGGCTGCAGAAAATAACAAAATATGCTGGTTTTCTGTATGTACAGAGGCATGTAGGCAATCTGTTCAATTATATGCAAAGAAAATGTTGGTCTTTTGATGAAATAGAGATGTATTTAAGGGAAACATTGCACACATTAACACTTGCCGGATCAAGAGCATGTTGCAGGCCAGATCCCCCTTGGTACATTGTGCCATGTTTTCTATGGTTGTTCTTCGAACCATTCGTTCCACAAATTCATTTCCCAAAGCCATACAAAAATAATCTGTCATAGACCCGTAGTATACCATGATGCAAGAAAGAAATGGAATGGGACTTTGCTTGTGAATGGAGGCAGAGAAGAGTGAGAATCTTGGAGGTTTGGCAGCATTGAGGCATCAGATGAATGCAGTAACATGGCAAGAAGCACCTGGAGTGGATGGCAAATTATGTCAGTGTTGAACAAATACAGGAAGTTCAGAATTCCTGAATTCTTGATCTGAACTGTTCAGTCAGTTTCCTTAAGGACAGAATTTCAGGCTGTTTTTATAAATAAAATTTAAAAAAATGACTTAGTAGTTAACACCCCACAGAAGAATGTTGGCATTCCAATAGAAAGCACAGTATCTTCACAGGACTTCTCAAAACAAAAAGTAGAACACTGTAGTTGTAAACAAGTCAGGCTGCAGCCATTTACTTTTGATTTTCTAGATTAAGCAAGAAGCAGAAATCAAATAAGAAGTGATAATAATAAGCCAATTAAACTATGGAAATGTTTCATTTTTGAAAATGTAGGCTGTGTGCATAAATAGCCTTTGGTGTGGAGGATATTTTTTTCAAAGGTATTCATAGTGGTTTGGAACCTAACTTGCACAGATTTTGTTAGGGTTTCCAAGGGAGAATTAATGGAATTTCTTGACTTGTGTAATTAATGTTGTAATGCACGTAGCAATGTAATTGCTTTGTGCTACTTAATGAGGGCAGACCTGATTACTGTGTAGGTGTTGAGAGGAGCACAGCTGAAATGTCCAAGTGTCCAAGCAGAGCATCTTGTACATGGCACGTTGAAAGTCTTTTACTCTTCCCTCTTTAAATCTCCCAGGGAAATGAGCACAATCAGTGTATTGCTTAATATGAAAAAGTTTCTCCTATGGATTTAGGGAGTCTGAGGCTGGCCAGATAGGGCTTCGCTGGGGAAGCCAGTGAGATATGGCTGAAAGGAGAAATTCACTGGCCTGTGTTATGCCGGGGATAGTATCCACACAAAAATGAGAGCCAGTGCTGTCAGTGCATAAGGATGGGTACAGCCATAGACTTTTTTTTTTTTATGTCGTGATCATGGAAACTGCTGAGGACTCAGCACTGTGGTGTGTGTAGATCCAGGGTGAGACTGAGGAGGGTTGTAGAGTCAGGGCTATTCCTGGATGTCCAGCTGCAAGACAGGCACAGTACAAAGACCTTTCCTTGTTCCTTTAGCTGAGTGACCTGACAGAGTGGGCTTTTCTGCAGCATGTTGAGTGAGCATCCTCAGAGTGGTTTCACTGAACCTTTGTGCTGTGGACTCGCTTTGCCCGGGGGTTATTGCTTTGTCTGACGAGCCCTGTGCAGTTCTGCAAAGCTGCTTGGCTATGCCCAGCTTGTTACACAGAGAAATAAAACACTGCTTTCAAGTCTCATGCCAAGCCTGGCATTAACTAAGCCCTCACTACAGCGTTTGCTTCCAAACAAGATTCCATTGCTCGGAGGTGGGGGAGTTGTGGGTCCCATGAGACTGGAGAGATGCCTGACCCTGCACGTCACTTATGGCCATGGGCTGGCAACTGCTGCTGTCCCCAAGGGTCCCAAAGTGGGGGTTCAGCCCTGTCATCAGAATTGCTAAACCCTTGTGCTAACTCTCTGGAAGGATGCTTGTTTTGTTCAGAGCAATGTGTGAGTAAGAGCCTTTATCCAGGTGGTCTCCCAAGTCAGGACTGTATGAATGTAATACAATGAACGTTGTACTATAATAGATACTCACTATGCTGGTAAATACATTTATTTATGTAGCTTCTGAGCTGATCATTAGATTCCTATTTACTATGCTCGCTGCATTTTATTTCACTATTTATTTTTTATTTTATTGCATCACAGCTTTAATGCCTGAAAATGAATTTGGAATGTAGAATGTGCAGCTATTCCATGTGCTCTCTGAGGACAGATAGTCTTAAAAGTAAAATTAAGAAAAAATATCATAAGGCTTTGACAATCAAATACTTTATTGATATGTGGAAACTGATTTGAGGTAGAGCTAGAGATGAGGAAGTCCTTTGCCTGCTAAAGAAATACAGAATCAAATACAAGGAAGAAATTTTATTAGGCAGTTAAGCTGATGAATGATAATACCCTCGGGGTCAGGGAACTGTTTGTTTGAGAGCACTGATTTTTCTGAAAATCTTGAAATATTCTTTAATTTGGAGGGGGGGAGGGAAAGGAAGTTTGATTGTTTCCCTGAAACACCAGTGGTGTAGAGTAGGTGTTGTAGTCTTGTTACAGCATAATTTAAATTATTCCAGTCTGCCAATCTTCCTGTCAGTTTTAAAGGTCTTCGATTTAGTTTAAACAAGATTTTTAGTAATTCTACCTGCATGAGAAATTATTTGAATTATGTATGACATTTTTAATTGATTTGTAATGTCCCTGTTGAATATTTTTTGCTCTCAAAGCAGAGATACACTGGTCATCTAACACTTTTGAAGGATTATATTGGTGAGAAGGGAAATAAATTTGACTTTTTTTTTACATTTTGGGATTTGCTTAGGAGATAACATTATTGTAAAAGACTTTTAGAGTCATCAGCTATTGAAGAATTCCATCCCTATGCGTTGTTTGAAGACACATCAGAGCAGAAAGTCTTAGAGAATTATAAACTTGCCCTTTCAGTGCTGTTTACAAGGTTGTGTGTCAAAAACTAAACATCAGAAATTGATAAATCCTTTGGAAATCACCAGCTTTTGTTTTTTCCTGAGATACATTGATACAAAAGTAGTATTTGTACCAAAAGTTCAGAATGCTTCTCTTTTATTTTATTTTTTCAAAATAAGTGGCAATAACAGATTAATATGTACCCCAAAGCAGCTACCAGCAGTAAATTGATACGATACTTCATAGTTCTTGGTAACACACCTTTTCTTTCTTCGACAGGAACATAGCTTGGAACAAAAATGTAGTTATGAAATTGAGGGATTACACTCTGTGTGTCCCTGTTGCTTCCCCTCTCCATGTTCAAACTTTGTCCTTTAGGAGCTCCATTTACAAAGCAGCCTGAACCTGCCTTTCTTTGGTGTTTAGTGAGTCTAGAATTGACCTCATACTGCTCAGACTGCTTAGAGTCTTGTCATGCAGCTCCTGGAATCCCATGCCTGGCAAATGCAGTTGGAGAGCAGCTCAGCCTTTATATGGCAGTCGGACTGGATCGTTGGGGACAGTGACCATGGGGTCAGTAGTGCCAGGCAACTTATGAGTTAGAGCCACTGTTAGATGACCTGAATTCTATCCATGTCCATCTTTCTACTTAGACTATGCCTACCACAACTTACCCTGTAGTGTTCTTTGTCACCAGGCTAGGGAAATGTGCTGAAAATAGAAATACTTAGTTAAGTGAAGCTTGAGTTTGAGAACTTCATACCCATCAGATCTTACTGTCATGTGAAATATTGATATTCAGCATAAATCACTTAGGAACAGTTTCCTGCAAAGAGTGTGGTCACTGAAGCATACAATTAACTTGGGTGGCATTTGAAAAATGTGGGGAGATGTCTTTCCATGGCTCATAAAGTAATTGCTTGCTATGTAAAGTGATTAACACAGTTGCATAAGTTACAAAAATGGAAACTAAGAAAACTGCTTTCATTTTTGAAAGTTGCCTAGCCAGCTCTGGCTTGCTGTCAGTGAAAGAAAGATTGGTGACTTTGTGCTTTGCATAGCAATAAAAGCATTTGTAGATGAAAGCACTACACTTATTAATGCTGCCTAAAATTTGTCCATCCTGTTTGAATCTGGTTCTTAAATAATTGATGACTTGCAGACATGGCACTTGTATCTTGAGCTCTCGAAAGAGATTCATGCACTCACTGATACCATTTTCCAAAAGGTAATGGAATTACTGTAACATAGCTAAAAGTAAAATAGCATCTTACTTTTAAAGACGTGTTATTGTATGTAAGTTTAAAACCAACTCAGCAACAATAAGTGAACAATGTAATTAAGATGTCTGTATTAGTACATGTTTTTTTTTTGGTTTTGTGGTGGTTTTTGCTTTTTTCTCACATTTTCTCCTCCCTTCTGTTCCTGAAGAGTTCTAGAAGCCAGTATTGCAGAAAATAAAGCAAGTTTAAAGAGGACGCATCCAGAGGTATGGAGTGACTCTCCAAACCCTTATGATCGGAAGCGGCAAGACAACTGTCCAGTAGGATTAAAGAATGTTGGCAACACGTGCTGGTTTAGTGCTGTCATTCAGGTAAGCGCCCTCTTCAGCTGGCTGTGTATACCCTTCCTTGTATCTGTTGTGAGGTGAGTTAGCTTATTTTACGTGAATAACTTAAAACATCTCTTTTCCTGGGGAGTTTAGGCCACTGCATGAGATGGTTTTGAGCATTACTTATTTATTGCATCTCTTAGTGTTCATCCATAAGTCTGATTGAAGTGTAGAAAGTACTGGTAGCATAACTAAGTGAAGCTTCAAAATGTTTCTCATTAAGAAGTTGTGGAAGACAAGGAGTCGAGTCTCTGAAGACCCTGGGTGTCTGCAGCTCATACTGACATCAGTGACAATTGTGGATGTCTAAAAACATGTAAAAACTGGATTACAAATGAGGGATTGACTTTTTTATGTTGAAAGGAGCACATGCAAATGTCTGAAAGGGGGTGTCTGGCAATGGAGGTAGGTAGAGGCAATGAGACACCCTTAATCATGGAGTGCTTTCTAGAATAGCTGAAAGGGGATGAATAGCTGGGTAGGGTAAAGGAAGGAATAACTGATAAAGAAGGAAACCTAAGAAGGAAGAAAGGGAAGGTCTGATATGGATGCAATTGTCTGGTTTGAGTTGTTTTACCCAATACAGCCAATGTGTGTGTTCTTAGTCTGTTTCTGTGTATTTGTAGTTACATTGAAAGCTAGCTTTTCTTTTTAAAGATAGGGTACAGAGGGGAAGGAGTACAGATACTGCAACTTACCTAGTGAAAACTAATGTTCTAGTATCAGTAATTCATGTACATAAACTTTATGAATCCATCTTTTAGGAGATTTATTTTTTTAGGAGTAATTGCTAAATCTGTGTATCTTTTGTAAATCATCTGTGGATCTACTGAAAAGTATTCCAATGCACAGAAAACTGTGTGTGAAACTGGAATACAATAGGAGAAAATTTATTTTTAATGTACAAGAAGTAAATTTGGCATAATGTAACTTTTCATTGTCTGGCATTTTGAGAGGAAGCCACTAAAATATTTAATACCCATTTTTAACAAATTACTGTCAGGCTGAAGCACTTTGACATAAACTGTTGCTTTTATACTGATGGCTGTTATACTTTAGGCTGAGTCCATTTTGATCAATGTTCTGCCTACCAATTTCCACAAATGGATACTTACAGAGGAACACAAACATTTTGCATGATACTACTCTGATAAAACACTCTTGAGCCTCCAACTACTTTCAGCTTGGAGGAGTTTCTTAATCCTTTGTAGTTGGTTTAGTAAAACCCCAGTGGGCCTCTCTTACATGTACTTGTCATCTTTGAACCTTGCGAACTTCTTGCACCTATAAGGTCCTTTGGATAGGAATTCCATAGTTGTGCCCCCTCTTGCATGAAGAATTGCCATAGTTTTCTCTGTTTTTTGAACCTGGTTCCCACTAACTTTGTCTGGTGACCTCCATATCCCCTTGTGGACAAGTTAGAAGTTGATTGCTGTTACAGTTCTGTAGTCTGCTGTCCTACTCTTCTATCACCTTGATGGTCTCTTTTTTCCCAGGCTGAATTGTCATCTGTATAGAATCTGTTCTAACCTCTGATCCACTTTATTGCTGTTCTCTGGATCTTTCCATCTCTAGTAGCTTTTTAGTTGGGGAACAAGGAAATTTCCTAAGGCTATGAATTTGAGATGGTATCGTGGATGGATACAGGTTCTTCCTCTTGAAGGAGTAGCTCAAATATATGTGATACTTGTGTGGGACAAGATGAGAGTTTGTGGGCCAGGTTCAGAGGAGAGGCTGCTAAAGGTTCCACCTTGATTAGTCTGTTACAGACTACCCTCCTCAGGATGAGGATGTGGGCAAAGCCTTCTCTACAGGCAAAAAAGTCTCTGATTATGGTGTGTAGTTTCCATGGGGAACTTTAGTAAGCATTCTGACCCTTGCTGGGTCAAACATAACAGGACAAGCCAGAGGCAACTTCTTCACATAAGCACTGATGGGCCAACTAGGGGGGATGCACAGCTGAATCTGCTGGCCCCAAAAATGGGAAAACTGGAGTTGTAGTAATGTGGGTACTCTTGACTGAAGTGACCATGAAATAGTAGAGTTCAAGATCCTAATGGGACCAAGGAAGGCGTAGCAGGACCCAGACCTGAGAGTTCAGGAGGGCAGACTTTGTCTTCTTCAGGAAGTTGGTATATGGGATTCCATAGCAGGCAGCTCGGAAGGGCAGATTTGCTCAGGAAGGCTGAGAACATCCCTCATTGCCAGCAGGGTCCATTCTGCTCGCAGGGAACCTGTGGCCAAGCTCCACTGCAGGCAGGTAGTGTGCAGGATCTGGAACCAGATGGGCTACTGAGGAGGAGATTGGAAATGGCATGAAGGGATTGGTGTTAGGAAAGTGAAAGCTGTCTTGGAGTTGATGCCTCGAAGGATGTCTAGGGTAACAAGAAAAGGTTTTTGGTGCTACACTTGTCATAGAAGGTTTAGCAAGGAGAATGTGGTTCTGCTGCGGAATAGAGCAGGTGAGATGCTCAATGCCTTGCTTTGCCTCAGTCTTCACAAGTGAGATCTCCCTTCAGGCTGGAACAGATGCCCTCTTTTTCTTTCGGAGACTACTTAATTTGCATTACAGTTATCTGTTTATTGTTTGACTTCTTGGGGGTCTTTGGTTTTGTTTGTGGTGGCTCTTTTTAGTTGATTGGTTTTGATCTTTTTTAATGGGAAGGATCTACTTACCTGCAGGTTACCTGTGGGCAATGCTGTAGATAATGAAATGGAAAGACTTCTTAATTTGTTCTTTGCCTCCCTTCCCACAGAGATTTTTTTGTTGTTAGACCTGTTGATTTCAGCATCTAGTAATCTAACAGATGTTTGAATTTTATGTTTTCCTAGAGATCCTTTTGTGCTTTACTTGTTCACCTCTTCTCCTTTCTTTATTTCATTACCTGCATAGCTCTTTTTGTTAACAGCAGAAACATTGTCTTAGTGCTAATACAAGGGAACATTTTAATTCTGTAAAGATCTTCATGGAGCTAAGATGACTTGGTGTTGCTGTACTTTGTCTGTTGTGTAATCAGATTTTACATTCCATAGTAGTCCCAAATCTCAAGATGACTGATTTTATGTGTATGTGCATTTCTGTAAAAGACATTTATACACAGGAATCTGAAAATGTTTAAATAAATGTTTTCATGGAAAGTCGAATTTTTAGTTCACTAACTACAGAGATAAGAACAGAGGGCAGAGAATGTAAAAACCTATGCTAGATCTATGATCTCATGTTATTTATACCCAGTCTGCAACTTTATACCTTGAAAACAGATTATAAAGAGACCTAGCTAGTGCTTATGGTCCCCAGCCATACTGTGTGAAAGTCTGTGGCATCTGGAATTATAATGGTTTGGTCCTAAAAGATAGTGAAATTTCTGGAATTAGGTCTATGGGTTATAATTTGAGCAAACCATTAAAAGATTTATAACTTCAGTTGGTTGAAAATTTGGGTTAATAGTATTGTCTATCAGCCAGGAAGATTTATGTTACAGACAACCATCCCAGGAAATTTAATGCATGTTAACTTAGAACATTAGCTAATACCATATTTATTTATCCACGGGGCAGATTGACTACTTGGGTTGCATTGACTATGTAGAAATATTTTCTTGCTTTCTTTGGGAGTCTTTTGAAACCTGACACATCATATAGGTCAACAATATCTAAATGTTAACTGCTGTCAGTCACAATGATATATGGTGTAATAGAAGCTAAAACAAAATTGCAAAGAAAGAAGAATCCTCCTTCTATTTAAGGGGTGCTTGTTAAGGAAAAAAAAGATTGACATTTTGACAGTTTCCTCATACAGTGAATGTTGTTTTTTATAGGCACCAATTAACTGACTTAGTCAAATGCAGTCATAAATGGTTTGTTGTATTAGCGTGAAATTCTTTAATAGGTGTTTACAGTGAGTGACAGCAAACTCTAACAAGATTCAAGTATAGCTTGCAATACTGCTTTTTAACCTGTATTTATTTGTGCCGTAGGGTGGTCCCGTGGTGTAAAGGAGAGCACTCTGGACTCTGAATCCCAAGGTCCTGAGTTCGAGTCTCAGTGGGGACTGTCCCCTGGCAGTTCAATGCCTCCCTGCCATCCGATCCCGTCACATCTCGGATGCTAAGCAGGGTCAGCCCCGGTTAGTACTGGGTGCTGTGACAGTCCCAAGGACTTCCCTGTCACTGTCCAAGCTTGCTCGGCCGTGGCAGATGGACCCTCAGGACTTAAATGGTGGGGCCAGTTCTGCGCACGCTGTGCCTCACCTAAAAAATCCACTGCACAGGCTGGAAGGGCACACCCACGTGGGGAGAGCCTTTCCCAAATCTTCATTCATGAAGTCTGGGCATACATATTTGTGCTGCAGAGAAATTTGCACATGTGGAATTCATCCTCTTCTGCAGGGGAAGAGGGGAGTCTCTCTTCAGAGAGCTCCAAAACAAAATTTTGCTTTCAACAGTTGTATTCAGCATCATTAGAATGAACAGTATTATTTTTACCTCAGTGTAACTTCTGAAAATCTGCCCTGCTGCTGAAGACTATTGGCTCGATAATAGCTTGTATTTAAAAACTGAGTCCCCAAGACAATATGTCAAAGCCAACTATATTAAAGTATGCTTGTTTCTTCCTTACCTCCCAAGAAATAAATTAAGTTCCTCAATGAGTTTCCTTCCTCCTCTTGAACTTGTAATAAGTTTTTTTTTGCACACGAGTTCACCCATGCAGACTTTTGCTACTGTTTAGTTAGATTAAGGATGCCTAACAACCCCTAAATCTCGAAGCTTTAGAGTATTTCAGAAGGTTGTTTTGTGTGTTGTTGTTTGTTCTTGTTCTTCTTTTTTAAATTCTCATTGTTGTGACTGCCTATGTCTGCTCTTGAAATAGAATTTAGGATACCAAGTTCTTTTAAGAAACAAAACAGGAATATAGCACTATGTTTTTATTTTTTTGCAGTAGATTTTAGTGGCTCCCTTGTGAAAAGGTAACTTCACAGTTTTCCTTGGCTATAAGAGTTTATAGTCTGTAAGTGGCTTATAAATAATGCATTTATTGAGCCTGTGAAGCAGCTCCTTTGTGTCATGCTGAGCAGCATGAGTTAAGTCTTTGCAGGACATGAGATGTAGGAGGTGGGCAAGTCACAGGATACAGATGTGCTGTTGACATCATATCTTAGGCTTGCTGCCTGTACAGGTTGTCTCCCAGATATTTTGCTTTAAGACATTGCATGAGACTAACTTTCTCTTTTGGAGTCCCAAAATAAGAGTTTTGGTTGTGTGTGAGAAGCAATGCAGGACTTGCTTCTTGGAAAAGGTGTCATGGGAGATACCAGGTAGTTAGTTGTTGAGTGAATTTTGTCCATTCAGTGAGCTAAGACAAATTTTTGATGGATGGAAGAAAATGTGTGGGGAATCAATGAAAATTGTACTGTAAGTGCTGCTCTGTTCTTTCTTCCCCCAGTCCCATGGCTAAAGTACTAAGTGCAGTGTTTTCCTGGGTCTCATGACTTCCAGAGGGCCTGTCTGGATTAGCCACTCCCTTTACCAAATGAGGTATCCCAACAGGACAGCTGGGGTTTGGCATCTCCACACTCTTTTCTCTGGGAGTCTGTCAGGATCTGGTTAGTCATTCAAAAATGAGACTTTTTTTTTCCTTCCCCAGAAGTACATAGCATGTAGAACAAAGAATTCACAAACTTCTGTCTTGCAAGCATAAATCTCCATGGTTGCTCTTTGACTTTTATTTTCAGGGTTCCTACCATCACTTGTGGCATTTTAGTCTGTTGCAATGTGTTTGGGAGCAGCCTTCTTGCTTTCCTGATGTCAGTACATGGAGGGCTTAGGATCTCCTTTGATCCTAAGCTTCTAATTCTGGGAAAAAGTGAGGCAGCTTGGTGGGTGAGAATGAAGCAAGTATTTTCTTCCCAGTTGGTGGCTCAGCTATTGTTCTTACCATCTCTGAAGCAGCCTACCACAAGTATCTAACTTTTTGCATTATTTTATGTATTTTATTTGTCATGATGAGTGGAAAGAATTGGGATGGATGATATGGTGGTGCATTAATACAAAAAAATCGTAGGATTATATCATAAAAGTTGCATATCTGTATATATACACACTGTACATGACTCCCTTGCTTCCGTGGGCATTTAGTGGAAGGTTGCATGCTGGAGAACATCCAGTGCTTAATCCCTGTTTGATCTAAAATGGTCATTGATGTAATATTTTCTTTCCACTGTTTTCACTGTGGAATGGCCTGGGGCAGGTGTTGGTGGGGGATAGATGATATAAACTGTTCTGTAGAGTTTCATGGACACAGGAATAATAATGTTGGAAATGTAGTTTCTTGCTTCCCATCCCTCTGTCACTCCCTCTGTTCCCCTGTAAAGACTGACTTGTCACTTCCAAGTTCAGTCATTCTATTATATTTACTAACAGGGTATTTTTTTTCCTGCTTTTTATTCTTCTGTGGTATCCACTTCCCTCAGGTTGCTTCTGTGATTTTCAAACTCTTTCCTTATATTTAGTGATATATAATATTGCAAAAATATCTATTTTGAAAGCTTTAATGGATGATGGCTTTAGCTTTTACATATAAATAGTTGCTCATTTAAGTAAAATGAAGGATGCAGGGTAAGTTGGGTTGCAATCCTCTGTGTAGTTCCTAGGTGTAGAAAGGCATTGCATTGCTTAGATGTGTTGCTGAAGTTTGTATCACGCATTTCAGTTACGTAAGAAGTTGAAAACTGTAACCATGTAAGGAAATGTTGGCTGTTATTTTATGTCCTAACATATTTTTTTTTATTGCTTTGACCATATAATAGAGGAGTGGTTGAATGGCATTTTTTAGTGTGTGCCAAGACACAAGCATAAAGTGAATTCTTCTGCGCACATATCATACTAAACTGTCTTCTGAATTGCAGTAATGTTCTGAGTTTGTTGCTATAAACAAGTAAATGTTCTCTAAATGAAGGCTGGTAATACCATGGTGAGCTGTTTGTTTAAAATGTTGACTTAACCCATGTCTGCTAGCAGTCTTAGGTTAGTTTGACTTTTTAGATAAAACAATATGCCAGCTGTTTTCCATCTTCTTCCATGCTGCACCTCAACCTTTTGGAAATGCAAAACCTAACTCCTTAAAATTGCATTTTATTCCTTGGTTATCAGCAGTTTGGAAGTGTTGATTGGTTGTCTGTTTGTAAATAAAAATGTCCTTTTAGAGGTGCTTTCCAAAGCTTTTGAGATATGGGATTGAATATCTCTGACTTTGAAACTGCTAAATGTTTCACTGATCCCTATCACAGTGCTTGTGGAGTGGTTCTGCTGAAATTCGGCCATGAGACACTGTCCTATCTGTCTGTAGAAGTCTTTGTTTCAGAGAAGAAACTCCTGTTCCTATATTTTCACAATGAAGTTTGAGCAGGAACCTGCTCAAGTCCCAGTTTTGAAGCTGTTTGCTTTACTTCCCTTCTGCCTTCCTTACATGCAGTATTCTAAAGAATGCCAGAAAAGCTTTGGACTGTGCCAAATCCTCAGTGTAAAGAAGAGCTATCATGGATGTGTTTTGGGCGACTTCCTAATTTTCTTAATGCTTGTCATTAGTCTCTATGCTGGAAACAGGATTTGCCACTTACCATGAATTAAACATGCCCAAGTGGAGTAGGAGGGAGCCCTCGTGTGAGTTATAAGGAGGAGCAGGGTGGAAGGGACCAAAGTACTTTAGCAGGGCACCCAACAGTGACAACAAACAGCCTCTTCATGCACTTCATCGTGAGAAAAGTAAGTTCAGAATGTAAACCAAAAGGAAAAAAGGAAATCAATAAATAGATAAAGTGGTGAAGGCCTTAAGAGAGAAATGATTCTCCCAGAATAGAATCACAGAATGACTTGGGCTGGGAAGGGACCTTGAGGATGGTCCAGTTCCAACCCCCTGCCATGGGCACTTACACCTTTGTGTAAGACCAGGTTGCTCAAAGCTCCAGCCAATGTGGCCTTAAAATGTTCCAGGGATGGGGCACTGCAGCTTCACTGGGCAACTTGTGTCAGTGCCTCACAGTAAAGAACCTTTTCCTAATATCTAATCTAAACCTGCTCACTTTGTCTGAAGCCATTTCCCCTTCTCCTGTCACTGCATGCCCTTGCAAACAGCGTCTCTTAATCTTCTGTGTAGGCTCCATTCAGGTACTGGAAGACCACAATTAGGTCACCCTGAAGTCATCTCTCTTTCAGGCTGAACAAACCCAATTCTCTCAAGATATAGAATCATAGAATCAATTGGGTTGGAAAAGACCTCTGAGATCATCAAGTCCAACCCTTGGTCCAACTCCAGTCCATTTACCAGATCATGGCACTCAGTGCCATGTCCAATCTGTGTTTAAAAACCTGCAAGGATGGGGAATCCACCCCCTCTCTGGGCAGGGCATTCCAATGCCTGATTACTCTCTCTGGAAAGAATTTTTTTCTGATCTCCAACTTAAATTTGCCCTGGCAGAGCTTGAGCCCGTGCCCCCTTGTCCTATTGCTGAGTGCCTGGGAGAAGGGACCAACCCCCACCTGGCTAGAACTTCCCTTCAGGTAGTTCTAGACAGTGATGAGGTCACCTCTGAGCCTCCTCTTCTTCAGGCTAAACAGCCCCAGCTCCCTCAGCCTCTCCCCATAGGAGATATAGAGGATATAAGGACATAGAGTCCAAAAACCTTGAAAGTTGGAGAAGATGTGACTTAATTGTCAATGAAGTTGCTTGTGTTTTCTGCAATATGGAGCTTTGGACACTAATATTCAATTTAAGGTGTGCAGGAGTGTTAAATCACTAATAATAATACTTTTACTTTGAACCCTTAGGACTTCAAATATTGATAACTAATAAATTTCAAGTTCTTAATGCTATTAGAAGATACATGTGGCAATACCTGCAGATAGGATCATATATCCCATACTTCTGTGTTTTTGTTTGATTTGGATTATTACCAGGAAAAAAAATCAACCCCAATAATGGTCAATCTACCCCACTAAAACTAGCTCTATGTACCATAAAAATCCAAAATTGTTTATACAGTGAGGTGAGAACATCATTCTAATTTGTCATGTTGGCAGAGACAAACTATTCCAAATAATACACTTTGACATAGAGCTCTATTTTTGCTTTTTATTTTTAGGACAGTAATAATGTAGCCGTTATTTAAGATTGCTCTCTGCTTGCTATACAAAATGTAGGTAGATACAGTCCCTGCTTTATGTCTTTAAAATCTGAATAAATATCAAATTGGAAGTGCCTTAAAGGTCCCGGATGACTAAACAAGGCAAATGGGTGTTGTGAGCTTTCAATATGTAAGCTTTCAATTTACACAAGATCATGTTTTAGCTAAATGGTAGTACCTGAAGGAATTTGTTGCTCTGTAGCAAGGCATACTTTTCTTTTTCCCTGTCAAAGTTCTCCTAGTATATATTTAGTTTTTGGTTTTCTCCGTTTCTGTCCTTTTTTTCTTCTCTCCTTTCTTCCTTCCGTCCTTCCAAGCTTAACCTTTGTGAATTGAATGGGAAGCTGACTGTGTTCGTGGTATTGTGAACTTAAGGTTTTCATGTAAACTTGTATAAAGGTGATCCCTACTAAGAGTTCCCCAGTTCTTGTGCAAAATGTTTTGCCTTTTCTTTTTTTTTTTTTTGGTCTCAATCCTGGAAAAAAAATACAGAATTGCTACTCAAAGAAAACAAGATGTTTTCATCAGTCAGTTAGTGAAACAGCTGTTTTAATGCCCCGTGCTTACAGAATGTGCAAGAATCCATCAGAGAGCCTGTCTAAGTCTTTCTGCTGCAGCTTGGTAGGTCATCTTTTATCTAGACTCAGAAGTACTGCTCTCCTACTCTCTAACTATTCTTGGTGTCAGTCAACTTATTAATTTAGGATTCTGCCAATGGTTTTTAATGACCTGTGTTGCATGTTAAGCTTTTATGGGTTTAATATGCTGAGTTATTTATATTCTTGCACTATTAATGCAGCATCACAGTTCTTGAATGTTAAGAATTAATCCTTTACTCAGGCAATCAAAATTCTGCCAAGGTCCTTATGTTTCATAATCCTAGACTTAAAGGAGGGAAAAGGAATAAGTGGGGTGTTTTAGGTGAGACCGAGCCAACTTTTATTTAGAAACTGCATTTGGACTATATGTAGGTAAACATGTTTCAGAAAAGTTAATGGTTTAGTATCTTGTAGTCTTGAAGCTACAACTCCTACGTAGTTCTGTCTGGCATGACAGAAAGTATGTCTACATCATCACCACCTATGGCAGGGGACAGCCACAATGTCTGTTGTCATTCAGTGTTGTTAATGTGAATGACCTAAACTGACTGGATTTCTGTTGTTGTTTATTCTCATTTCTCTTTTACTGTCGTGTTCACCTCCCCCATATTGGCATAATAGGAGGCAGGTATTCTAAAAATCTGTTGATTTTCATGGTAATTTGAATTGGAGTAACTTATCTCAGCCTTAGCTTGGTCAGGTTTCCAGATGACAGCTTTTAAATAGGTTTAAATACACCAGGAGTTAAAAATAAAAACAACAAGCCACAAAACCACCTTTTAGAGAGTTTTCCTTGCATGCATAAATTTTGCATGCTTGGTAAATTGTAAACATATTAGATCAAGGCCAGTAGATACGAAGTATTCACCTTTTAGATCCAGCCTGTTTTCTTGCACTGGGGCTCTGGACACCTTTCTGCAGCTGAATCCAAGTGGGTAAGAGGTGAAACGCTGCTCCATGTGAAGTGTTTGGAAGGGCAGAGCTTCAGGCTGAGGCCAGTCAGTGGCACTCGGGCCAAGGACAGTCTCTGCTGTGGTTTTGCTTTCCTGTTTGTGAAGCACTGGGGTGGTTGGCCATGGGAGGTCTCTGCTGGGCTTACATGAGCTCATTTATAGCTCTTTGACTCAGGAAGAGCTGTAGGCTGCTCACTGAAGTGCTTCAGGCACAAAAATTGGTTGATCTCAGCACCTGTTCCACTGGGAAAATTACCTTTTTCTTAATGAAATTTTCCTGAAGTTGATGTAGCTCAAGATAGAAAAGCTACAACATGGCACTGTCCTTTGCATTAGTGCAGGTTAACTGGGAGGGTCTGCTGCATCTCAGTACAATCATACACAGAGTGAGCTGTTCTGGAGAGAAGTTTAATAACTGAATGTCTTGCATAAGAAATCTGGAGTAGAACAAAGCCGAAGAAGAAAAGAGCATATTGGATAATCCTCTTAATTATTCTCAGCAGATTGCACAAATAATTGTGTTCAGGTTAGTGAAAAAGCACAGAGTTGTGTATTCCGTTTAGACTTCTGGATTAAAGAAATAGTTTTTATGAAAAACTTGTGGATTGAATGCTGGGCAAAAATGGTAAACTCGAGTTTTCTCTACATAATTTGTGTATTTGTGTTATGAAATTGGCCTGCTCAGCTGCTTGGCATTTTGATGGCACTTGGATTAGTCATGGAGAAAATTCAGCCTTTGGACATTGCATTTCAGCAGCTGGTTTATTTTGTATGTAAGGCATTGCTATGTTTTGCTTGATGAAGGGCCCACCAGTGGAATGCTGTTACATCATGAGATGTAACTTCAATTAGTATCAACTTCTAGAATGACACTTGAATTAAATATTAACATTTTCTCTGCTTTGCGTAAGTAAACAAAGGACTCTGTTTTAATCTCCCTTCTCTGAAATGATGGATAAAAGGGGAACATGTATGTGGAACAGCAAAACAGAAGACAAAGTTTGACTACTCAATTATCTGCTTTGATTTAGAAAGCTCAGAAAGTATTTTTGGTTGATGTTTTTTATTTTCTTTTTAAAAATTATTTTATTTTTAAATATAAAAAAGTTAGGAAAGACAACTCTAGCCTTTCTATTTTGCTGGGATGCTGTATACTGTGGAGTGTGGAAAAAGGTTAAACTCTGTACAAGCTCTTTTACAAGGAGAGTCAGGAACATGGGAATTTTTCAAAAACTCCTTTTTTTTTCCCCTTCCACCATGTTCTAAAGTATTAGAATAAATGCAGAACCTCTTTAGAGTTCGAGTTTCATTTTCTTCGTACTGTGGGGTTGAAATCCTATTAAAGCTGTTGTGGTCTGTGACTTAAGTCTTTACTTGTATAAGACAAGTTGCAGGGTCAAAATCTATTTCTGAGGTAGGTAAGCTCTGCCTTTTCAAAATAAATAGCTAATATGTGGTGGGGTGGGGGAAGAGTTAATTATAGATTTAAACCCAAATGGTATGAATAGGAGGGCATATCTTTCCCATGCTTCCCTCTCTGATAAGCATGTTTAAAATAATTCAGATCTTTTCTGATGCCCTGTCTTCCTCAAAATGCTATTCTGTCCTAATGAAGTGAATTTTGGTTAAGATGCTTTCTGTGTGTACAGAAAAGCAGAGATGCTGCTTCAAAAGTGCCCAGGACTCCAGTTCTCAGCCACTGCTTTGGACTTGTAGTTTTTGCAACCCAGAGTTGTCTTGTTCTTTTACTCTCTTGGCTCCAGGTTCAATGTTATGCTGTGCAGTTCTTTGTGGGTGTGCCTGTAGACACTTGTTTTCTGTCTTAGTGTCTGTAAAACACGAGTGTTATCAGTTCTTCACTGCAGAGATGTATAACCCAATCTCTTATTCAAATGTGCATCCCTCAAATCCTGTAATAGTGAGAGGAGTGGACAGAATGCAAAAAGTACAGCTAATTGGAAGTGGAATTAAGTTGTGTATACAGAGATGTATCCTCTCTGCACGGAGAAAACAGATGATGGAGAGCCTACAACATGAATTTTAGGGGGCTAAACAGGCTTTCATTTCAATATGAAAACTGATAGTTTTACAATCAATAAAATTCTTGCTGTAAAAATAATTTGCCTATCACCCAAACCTAGAATACCATTTATGTGATTACATGCAAAGAATTTTATTTTATTATGCTGTTTTCTTGGCAAAAATAATTGTATTCTGGTGAAAATATGTCTAGCAAACTTATGAGAAATAATCTGCCTTCTGAAATGAAACGTTAACATTGCATGAGTTTAACGCTCCATTTCTTTTGCTTATTTGGAAGAACTTTGTACTGTTCATAAAGTGCTTAAAGGTTTTCTTAATTTTTTATTTTCAGTCATTATTTAACCTACTGGAGTTTCGAAGACTAGTTCTGAATTTCAATCCTCCTGCAAATGCTCAAGACTTGCCTCGAAACCAAAAGGTAAAATGAGAAGCTGACTTCCCCTCGTGGCTAAGCGTATTTCTCTCTTATATTTGAATTTTGCACTCTTCTCTAGCTCAAATTAGCATGGATTTTAAAGGTGCCAATTAATGGTCCTTTGAGCTTCCTGTTGTGGATCTTACATAGATGACACCAGTGTCACAACAGAGTGTGGGGCAGGTTGTTGGGAGAGGCAGAGCATTTCTCATGTGAATGTAGCTTGTCTTAGCAAACATTTTATTCCAGTTCCCTCGCACTCATGATCTGAGATCTGGCTTTCGGTTATGAGCTTATCTCTTCTGGCCTTTCATGAGGTGATTGTAAGCATAAATTTTCTTAAGTGTATCCTGGTACTTTCATAGGATTGAGGAGCGAAGGACCTTGAGCTCAGGTTTCTTCTGACTTCAGAACAGCAAGGAGGAATGGTCATGGACTGAGGGACAAACATCAGTTTTTCCTCCTTCATGGACACCCTCTGAGGAGAGATACATGAGGGCCCCTTGGTTTCCATGCTATGAGTTGGAAAGGTAGAGATGGGAAAAGGAAGTCACTGTATGAAGTGTGGAGACACTTGATACCATTATTTTTAGCAGTTGCTTACAGAGCAGTGAATTTTTGCATATCCAGAAATTAAAGTCATAGAATGGTTTGGGTTGAAAGGAACCATAAATATAATCCAGTTCCAACCCCTGTGCCTTGGGCAGGAACACCTTCCACTAGACCAGGTTGCTCAGAGCTGCATTCAGCCTGGGCCTGGCCTTGAACACTTCCAAGGATGGGGTATCCAGGACTTCTCCGGGCAACCTGTTCTGGTGCCTCACCACCCTCACAGTAAATTACACTATTGCCTGTTGCCCCTTGCTTTCAGGTTTAAAAATGAGAGTGTGTTGTCAGCCTGTTCTTAATTGTTTGTCACTTCAGACTTGATTGGAATGTTCACTAGCAAAAGCAAGAGCTGTAATTAGAACAGCAAAGCAAAACAGACAGAAGACAGTGGCCATTTTCTAAACCTCTGGGTATGTACCCTGGAAGGGAAGTTGAATGTTCAGTCAGAGCTGTCTCATGTCTCCCCTGCCTCGTTCCCTTCCTCCTTCCCCTACAGTCAAATAGCAAGGACTCACTTCTCTTTTGGTAGGACAGCATATTTGCATTATGTCATGAAACAGAGTGAAAATACATGTGGGGAACGTGGCACAAGACAGGGACAGGACAGTGTATTCTACTAAGAAAGATAAATCATGCTTTACCAAAGAGTTATACTTAAGTTTGTTTTTTTTTATTTTAGATTGACTTTCTGCCTAGTATTTAATTAATCATCATATAATTTGTTTTAGTACTCAGTACTCAGAGTTCTTTATCTTCATTTTTCAGGGTATAAAAAGCAATAGGTAACTAAGAAGTGGTATGAAATAGCTAATTACAAGCTGTTGTCTTGAAAAACATCTTGCCCAAGCATTGACACTTGCAGCTGAATGTCTTTAGCAATTTCAAAGTATTATGTTTCAGTAATTCTGACCATGACACAAAATATGAAGGCAGTGTGAAATGGTGTGACACTGGGTGAGGGTATGGATTTGCACAGAAACCTTGCCATCTTCAGGCCTGCCAGTAAGAATCTCTGGTAGTTTGTGCCCTCTTCTTTCTTAACTTTAATTCCAGGATAAAATAGCATGTTAATTGGTGTACTCATCTGTCTTATCTACAGCTGAAAAAGAGCTGGAAGAGTTTAGAAAGAGAGATCACTTCACTGACTCGAATTTTGGCAAATAGAAGAAATAAGCATGGATGCCCCCAAATATGGTGTTTTTATTTCTTTACAAGTAGAGGCAAATTGATTTCAAGTTGCAGTACAAATTACCAGTTGACAAAAGTAAATAAATAAATGAATAAATAAAAAAGTCCTGTAATTTACTTCCATCTGATCACTTGTTTTAAAACTATTTTGACTTAATTTGGAGTTTGTTTTTATTTTTATTCTAGTATTAATAATGATACATGACTGACATTCCCTAGGATCAAATTTCCTTACTATTAAAGACCAAGTTTTAATAATCCCCAGATTTTGAATACTTTGGTTGTTCTTCCATTTGGTAGGACTTACTTAACTCCAGGGTCATGACAATGTCTTGATTTAGAATTAAAGTATGTGGTTGTACTTCAGGGAATGCTACATGGAAGGGTGTTTGTTCTTTGCCATCAATTTATTGAATCCAAATGCTATGATTGATTTGGCACTTAAGGTTTTTAATCAAGAGGTCACTGGTATAAATTTTAACTTAAAAAAAAATCCCAAACAAACAACAGCCTCACCCCATCTGCCTCAGCTAATTGGGCGTTGTTTTTCTGAATTTGAGCATATATTTAACATCTCCAGTCTGGTTTTGTTCTTTTTAATTTGAAGTTAATTTTTCTTCCTTGATTTCCATCTGTAACACAGGTGCAGTTCTCTGTAGTCACTGCAGCTTCTTTGCTTTCCCAGTTCTCTCACCTCTTGCTGTCACATGAGCAGATCTTTTTACTGTACACAGTGAGACCAGCTAAATATTTGGCCTCAGTGATATCTTCAGGAAACATTTTTATTATCAGAGGAAACAGGTTATTGTGCTACAGGTTAGCACATCCTTCCGCCTGTTTTGATATTATTCTCAATATTATCATTATGTCACTGTCCAGGCAAGCTGATTGACAATAGCAAACGTTTGCTATGTATTAAATATGCAAACTGCTTTAGCAGCATTTATAATCATAAATCATTACAACATGTAGTAAGAAACTACTTTTGCAGGCAGGATAGGCAATAATATAGAGAATGTTTTAATTATGAACTTTCCATACAGTTTTGAGTTCAAAACTCATTTTAATCTTATTTTTTTTTGTATTAATGTACCTACAGTGTGCTTTAAAGCTGAGAGTTGTATGCTGTGCTGTGTTTACTTTATTAGACCTTTTGTTTGACTGTGCAAGTGCTCTGTGGAACTGTATACCTTGTCTTGGGGACTGGCCCATGTTCTTGGGAAGATGTTAGGCTTTGTACAGTCAGAATCTCTGTTTGTTGTGGTAATTCCCACATAATCTGGTGAAGGATCATGCTTAATGCATTAAATCGAGCTTTTTCAAAAAACAACAAGGTTTTTTCTAGGTTTAGAGAACTTTGATAGCCTTTATAAAGATATTTGTTCTGAGTAATACTGCTGACATGGGTAGCCAGTTGCTCAGCCTAAAACTTCAATTGTGCTTAAACCCCATCCAAATTAGTAGTGTAAGTTTGGATAATGCAACAATACTGCCTGTATACTTCAGATTACAAAAAAAGAAAAGGTAAGATATAGAGTATTCTGTGGTTAATAATTTATATTACACATATGAATTATCAGTGGTATTGAAGCCTCTTGATAAAATGAATCTGTATCTAAAAGTTGAAGTTCTGTTAATTTTAATAGATCACTGTATAAAATAGTAAGAAAAATACCGCTTTTGCAATTTGTTTCCCTGTTTTGTTGTTAAATAGTTCTTTAAATATCTAAATGGAGTCTTATTTTTTTTCTTAAATTAGGATGATTTAATGCAGAATTATTAGAATGGCACTTAATGAGGTTTTCGGCCTTTTCTGCGAGCCGTGTTTATAACTGGCAGGTGTTTTGCAAGGTGGACTGTAAGAGCAAGTTAAACTTGGAGATTTTTGTGACTAGAATTATTGTTTAGGTATTAGGCAGAACATATTTCAATTCACTGCACAGTTTTTAAAGCTGAAGTAAAACAGACTTTATGTATAAAAAACTTTGTCCATATTGGATTGACATAGAAGTGACTAAACAAGTGTGTTGTTTGATGAGCATGTGAAATAGTTTGTCATCGAGTAATTCCAGTTTGACCAGCACCTGAAATCTGTGCTGCCTTTGAATGATACTTTGTTCTAAATACAAGTGGATATGACATGAGGTTTAATTTCACAAGTATTTGTCAACTCTCTACTCAGCAGTATGAGTGATATCCCATCTCCACAGCACTGGTAACTTGTGGTTTAATTTGTGGTGTGAAAGATTTGTGTTTCGTTTGCTTTTCATTATATAGGCTGAAGGTATTCTACTCTTCTGGAAACCAGAAAAAGAATGCCGTAGTCCTATGAACTGTACTTTAAATATTAGGTACAAAGGAGAACAGGCTATTTTTCTTACTTCTGTCAAGAGAAATAATATTTATGTACACTTGATAAATTCAGTCTTCAGTAAAAAATAAACTTAAGAAGGTACTGATAGTATGTAGGCTCATAGGAAATTCTGCTAGAGGTGTAGATGAATACTAATTTCAATAAAACCAATGCATATAGTTGCAGTGTATTAGGTAAGGCTTTGTGAGTTTTAAGAGAAACATTTCTGTCTCAGATGAAACTTGATTTGTCCAGTTGTCAGTTTATTCCCCATGTCAAGACAAACAGCATCATCTGTATATCATTTCAGGGAGCTTTTAGTTTCTGAAATGCCATTTTCTTCCCAGAGAACTACATTATTTCGTAAAACTGACAAGCAAAAGGCACGCAACACTACTTTGTAGTACTATAAGTGAGCTTATATTTATATTATTGTGATGATTGGCAAGTTATACACTTATTTTATTGGGTAACACTTCTGTAAAGTAGATTTTTGTTATAACTTTAAAATATTTTTGATTCTTCTAATACAGGAACATAGGAATCTGCCTTTCATGCGTGAATTGAGGTACCTGTTTGCACTTCTGGTTGGTTCAAAGAGAAAATACGTCGACCCATCAA
>VWZD01006143.1:60939-183204 GCA_013396695.1 Sakesphorus luctuosus
AACTTGTGGTTTAATTTGTGGTGTGAAAGATTTGTGTTTCGTTTGCTTTTCATTATATAGGCTGAAGGTATTCTACTCTTCTGGAAACCAGAAAAAGAATGCCGTAGTCCTATGAACTGTACTTTAAATATTAGGTACAAAGGAGAACAGGCTATTTTTCTTACTTCTGTCAAGAGAAATAATATTTATGTACACTTGATAAATTCAGTCTTCAGTAANTGATTGGCAAGTTATACACTTATTTTATTGGGTAACACTTCTGTAAAGTAGATTTTTGTTATAACTTTAAAATATTTTTGATTCTTCTAATACAGGAACATAGGAATCTGCCTTTCATGCGTGAATTGAGGTACCTGTTTGCACTTCTGGTTGGTTCAAAGAGAAAATACGTCGACCCATCAAGAGCAGTTGAAATCCTTAAAGATGCTTTTAAATCAAATGATTCCCAACAGGTAATGTCTGTGTATTTTCAATCAAGCTTATGCATGTTTTCATATGGTCATCTGGGGCTGTCTGGCAGTCAGAAATACATACAGTGGACAAAAAAAAAATTAAAAATGTTTACAGAAAAGAAACTTGTAATTATCACAGGTTTTGAGCATTTCCTCTAATATTATGTGATTTCTAGTTACTTCTATGAGGAAAATTAAAAAGTATTATAGACATCATGGCTATTTCACTGAGTGCACTTTTTTCCTATTATTTTAGAAATTATCTAATAGTTCCACATTCTTACTTTTAGGGTTTTAGTTCTGAGGTTTTTGAGAGAGTGTTATCTACTCTAACAGTATATCCAGGGCTGGTACAGTCCTGTTTTAGTGTTTGTGTAGATATTGCTTGGGAGGATCCAAATACTCGTGTTCAGGATTTTTACCTAAATCATAGTGAGTATATTCTGCTTTTTTGAAAAAGACTTTGTTTCTTTAGATGCTTTATTTTCTCATGAGGTTATGTGGCTGAGGTGCTGAATTACAACAACACGCCAAATTTAGTGCTTGATGAAAGTAATATTAGTCACCACTCGTTAGATACCAAAGGGTTTGAACAATGGGATTCATAAGATGCCTTTGGACTAGCATGGTATGAAAGCTGAGCCCAAGTAATAAGGATCACAGGACAGTGTCACAGCTGAGGAACAGCAGAGTCACTCAGAAAACAAAAACCAATCATGGCATAGTCTTAGACACAGTGTGATTTTGAAACACTTGTGGAGGGGAATACTGCTATAGTGATCTTGTAAAATGACACTTCATTGCATTCTGTTACATGTATCCTATGATTCTATGATACGTGAACATACACTGATAATTTTGTATTTTTTAACAGCAAGATGTTAGCGAATTTACACACAAATTATTAGATTGGCTAGAAGATGCCTTCCAAATTAAAGCTGAAGAAGAGAGGTAAGATTTTTTTTCTAGCTCTGCATGTTAAAGATCTGGATCAGAAAGAAGCAAATCAAATAACCAAAACTCCACTTCTCTGTATGGCTGAAAAAGACCCAGCTCTGTAGCTCACTTTAGTTCAAGTGGGGTTTTTTTCCATACATGGCAATACCTTGGATTTTTCTGTCAATTGTCTTTTTCACCCTCTTATTTCCTGTTAGAAATCCAGCTCAATGAAGTCAAAAGCATGTAAAGAATAGAGATGTGTTTTGTACATAATCAATCAGGCTCTTTTCATTTGAATGCAGTTTTGCTTTTCAATCCTGTAGTTGAAATACTTCAAAACTTTGCTCCTATTTCTCATCTCAGAAGTAAATACTCATTGTTTGTATGAGTGTACATCTGTAGACTGTCTTTTGAATACATAATTTTTTCTGGAGCATTGCAGGAAATAGCTTTTGTGAGGGTTTTGTACAATTTAACCATGAATAGAGTCTGGTTTACATCACTTTTCCTAGAATAAGGCACTTCTGAAACTTAATTTTCAGAATATACTTACCACTGCAAGTATCTGAATCATTGTCATTAGAGAAAACTACAAATATAAATTAACAGTAACTGGGTAAAATAGGCAGGATTTCCATAATGATTCAGAATAATCTATTCAAAGTTTAATAAAAGTTCATAGCTTTGTGTTTGATTTTTTTTTTCTTTTTTCCCCCACTAACCCACTTTGTGTATTTTAGGGATGGAGAGAAACCAAAGAACCCAATGGTGGAGTTGTTTTATGGACGATTTCTAGCAGTGGGTGTACTTGAAGGTATGCATCTGAATTTACTTAGGCATCTCTGGTTGTGTCTGTTCTGTGCTCTTCCAAGTACATGGTGAACGATGCAGTTGTAGGATTTAGGTACTTCTGCAGAAGCACACTTGGAGAATACACTCACAGCCTGTGAAAAATGGTTTGTCCTGAAACTCTGAGACTGAAGGTGAGCTGCAGGGATCCAGAAAGACTGTTTTGACAACCTTGAGGAGCTCAGTGTATGTTTATGTTCTCAGTGCCACAGAAGTTCAGGTGAGATGCTGAGAGAAAATGCTTGGAAGAAATTATCAGGCCACCTTAGCCACTTACTAATTGTGTACAGAAGGCATGTTACTGTATTTCACTGAGCTAGTCTCTCACACTCATATTCATTTAATGCAGTGTAAAATTTCTTCTGCACAATTTCTTGTATGGAAAACCTACCCTCCCAAAAGGCACAGTTTGCTCAAAACAAGTCAGTGGAAAACTGCTCAAAGGGAGTGCTAAGGAGGAAGAGACTGTGCAACCAGCTTCCCTTTATCTTATTTGTATTTAATTAGAACTGTGGGATTGCAGTGTTCTCTATTTTCATGAGGCTATGAAAGCATTCTTGAGTAATTTTAATGTTGGTGATTCTGCCCCCCATCCTAACTTAATGACTGACATTTGAAAGAAGCAGCTGTAGTTTTTTAAGTGGCTTCCAGGTTGTTCCTCGACCTTGAATGGTGTATCTTATGATTTGTTTTCAGAATTCAGCACCATTCTGCAGATTTCTTGCCACTAGCTAGCATTCTTACTCCTTTACATTTAACTACTTTGATCCTTTACATTCTTGTTTTAAATGAGATATGTAGAAATCAAAGCAATGGAAAGAAACTAGCAGCTGTAAGGAGACTTGTTACTGACTTGAGGATGAAATAAATTGAAATTCTAAGTTGAAATTGCTTATCCCCCATATTTGTCTTCACGTTCCAGCTTGCATCTGTATACACTGTTACCAAATTATAATCTTGTTTTCAAGACAAAAATAATGAATGTTTTCTTCTGTGGTTTATTTTTGCAAAATGTACTTCTACAAAGGGGTCTTTGATACCAGCAATTCTGCTGACTTTCCTGCTACAATGTACAGTTGTATTCCTAAGCTGCTATTTGCAGGAGGAGGATTGTGATTTATATGTGTAAAATTTCTCATACGTTTGTAGAGCCAGGTAATTTTGATTTTTGCCAGTAGATGCCAAAACAATATAAAAAATGGGCTGGAGAAGAAAATACAGAGATTTTCAATATTATGTGTGAGCCACTCGTAAATTTGTAGATATAATTGAATTGCTCAATAGGAAATTGTGTTTTTCAGTAGACTAGATCAGATGACCTAGGATTGTTAGCTTTTTAAAAAGGTAAATGCTTGTTTCTAAAACATGAACTGTGTCAATTTTCATGTGAAGGTAAAAAATTTGAAAACACAGAAATGTTTGGCCAGTATCCACTCCAGGTTAATGGCTTTAAAGATCTGCATGAGTGCCTCGAAGCTGCGATGATTGAAGGGGAAATTGAATCCCTCCATTCAGAAAACTCTGCCAAGTCTGGTCAGGAGGTAAGTGCTCTTGTGGGCTTCTCTCAGGTTGTTGTTACAGTGCTCTTTATTTTTCATTGGGGTTTATGGTGGGTTTTTTATGTGACCAGCTGTTGTGCAGGTCCTGATGTCTGGCATAATGTTAGTTTGGGGGGGTTATATCTCTTGGAGTATTGAGAATATAATATTTTTGTATTTTCCATAAGATAGGGAGTTCATGGTTATTAAAAGCTGGCACAATTAAGTGTTTACACTGGTGATTTGACACAGGCTGGTTCCCACCTGTTGCTGATATTTGATCTCTATGAGAAGTCATGGCTACGATGTCCTGTGGTACCTGAGGCTACTCTGGGCCATGTTGTGAACAGCAACACAGCTGTGAGCTGTGCCCTTGCCATTGCTTCACAGCACTCTTGTTCCCCTGTGCCTTGTCATGTGATTCCTCAGCACCTTGACCTTCTTCCCCTCTCCCCATTCTACTGGCATTTCCATGCGCCCTTCTCTTTGCCACCTGCAGTGGGCAGTTCTCCGCTTTGCTTGAGGTTTGGACAGACAATGCCTGTTCTCTGGGCTGCTGTTCCTCCTGTTCCAGAAGAGCTCATTAGAGCAGGAGGCTGCCAAATACCAGAAGATGCTGGGAGTGTGGGTGAAGGGATTCAGATGGAGCCCCACTAAGCAGTGGGTTATGTAGTGTATGATGTTGGGGTGAGGTGATGAATGAGATTGTGCAGAAATCATAGGTTAGGGAAAGAGGTAGCTGGTGGTTGTAGAATGCTCTGAAACATTCCCTCTTACTACTGATATTCATATGTGTGCCCATCATTTCTCTCTGTCAGAGCTCTCTCTAATAACCTGCGGGTTACTGATGTGGAAAAATTGGAATCCCCATTGCCTTTAAGCATTGAGCTGCTTTCTCTTTACACTGCTGTCTGTGTTTCATCACAGTTATTTTAAAGATGTGGAGTTGAGGTCTAATTTCTTCCTTGATGTCAATCTTTGGGAGTAATGTAATTTTACTTCATTTAATCATATCAGCATACACACAGGGTTTAATCACGGAGACCAGTGACGCACACTGAAACATCCTGCAGTCAGAAGTTCTGGTTTCAACATTGTGTTTTGCGACAAATATTTTTGAGCATCTGTTTTACAATGATCATGTTTCCTGGTATATAACTAGAAGAAAACAAAATCTCATAAATTCCTTGGTACAATCCAAAGTTTGATTTCTTCATTCAAGGTGAAATCTTGTATATACCTACTAGAAGAGCTTGATTGTTCATTTTACAAACTGAAGATTTTCTCGCAGTTAAAACCTGTGTATAATCATGCATAAAATGTCAGTCCTCTTATAAATGCTTGACTAGAAATGGCAGATTTGGGTTGGTTTTTCGTTTTAGTTTTTTTTTTGTTTTTGTGAGGAGTTTTTTTGTAGATTTCTCTTTTTGAAGTTTTTTTTAACCTGTGATGTTGGGAAATTGTGGGGAACAGTAGGATAGTCATGTACAAGTCTAGACTGTTAAGCGTTGAGTTCTGTGAAATTGCAGGGTAGCATGACTTCTTAGCATGTGGAAATTGAAGTTAGTCATAAGGTTCACAATGGTGAAAAAACAAGAAACATTAGTGTGTTATTACCAGGACCAAGTAAATTTATTAAGTTTCCCTGAAGTAATTTATAGTGGTGTTGCTGCTTTTAGTAGTTATGTTTTAATATGATGCCTCAAAGATCACAGAATCAACTAGGTTGGAAAAGACCTCTGAGACTGAGTCCAACCTATGACCTGAAACCACCGTGCCTACTAGACCATGGCACTAAGTGCCACATCCAGTCTTAAACACCTCCAGGGACGGAGGTGCAGGGACTCCGGGCAGACCATTCCAATGCCCAGACACTCTTCCTAATGTCCTTGCCTTAAGACTTAAGACTGTGCCCTCTTGTCCTGTCATTTGTTTCCTGGGAGAAAATACCAATCCCCCACCTGGCTACACCCTCTTGTCAGGTACTTGTAGAGAGTGATAAGGTCACCCCTGAGCCCCCATTTCTCCAGGCTAAACACCCCCAGCTCCCTCAGCCTCTCCCCACAGGACTTGTGCTCCAGTCCCTTCACCAGCCTCGTTGCCCTTCTCTGGACACACTCCAGCACCTCAATGTCCTTCCTGAACTGAGGGGCCACGAACTGGATGCAGCATTTGAGGTGCAGCCTCATCGGTGCTGGGTACAGGGGAAGAATCACTTCCCTGATCCTGTATTGTTACAGTGCATTGGCAGGTTTTGAAGTACTAAAGCCATCTCAATTTCTTGTAGTTTTAACAAAGTCTGTCTCAGCTGAACAAAGACTTGAAGTATCATTCCTCTGAGCTATAGATTTCAAAATCTAAAGAGAATATTACTGTGAGACACATTTTGAAAGATCCTGAAAGCAGCATTCTATGTTTTTTCTTATTTCCCCCTTCTAAAACCAATTTCTCCCACAGCTGTGTCTGTCTGCAGGTATTGTACTGTTATTACTAAGTTAAATTACTGCTATTGAAAGGCATTTATTGTGGGGTTTTCTGTTTTTCTTTTGTCCAGCACTGGTTCACAGAGCTTCCTCCTGTCTTAACTTTTGAGCTATCAAGATTTGAGTTTAATCAGGCTTTGGGGAGACCAGAGAAGATACACAACAAATTAGAATTTCCTCCAATTTTGTATCTAGACAGGTACAGTATAGTATTATCAACAAAATCCTAATATGAATATAAATTAAATCTCATGAGTTTGTTAAAATTGCTGATGTGTTTTATACTTGTTTAAATCACAGTAAATTTATGTTCTCGCTATATATGTTCGAGTTTTCATGGGTTTCATCTGTTTCAGAAAGTACATAGATAACAATTTAAGACATACTGCTGCTTCGTGTCAAAAAGCTGCTTCCTCTTCCCTTTATTGTTATGTAGTTGTGTACACAGGCAAAATATTCTGAAAAATCAGACTGTTTATGGATCCATTTAAGAAAGAGTTTGATAAGTCAGCTATTTCATGGCTTTCCATATAGACTGCATGGTTTGAAGGGTATCCTCAGCATCAGGACAATGCTGTTGATGTGTAGAGATGAAATAGGATGGCTTTCAATCAGCTGCTGAATGTTATGTGTGAACCTAAATAATGGAACAGGAGTATTGCTGTGTGGTGGCTATGTAAACCACTTCATTTAGAATCTTTCTAATAGCAGCTTTCTAATACATGTTTGTCATCCATGGTATTGAAATGAGCTTTTGACACAGGGGAAGAAGCACTTTCTGAAACTTGTGGAAGGGAAGGTTTAATGGCTTATTTTCTTCTCAGTTCTGTTTTAGTGCTGAAAATGTTGTAGGTTTGAGAGAGTGTGAGTTTGTATTAGCACTAAGCATTAGTGATTGTGGCTGGTGGGTACAGACCTCAGTTTCAGTACTGGGATACTGCGGGCTGATATTTCTTTCTAAATTTCATGTTTTCCAGGTATATGCACAAAAACAGAGAAATAACAAGAATTAAACGAGATGAAATCAAGAGACTCAAAGAGTACCTCACAGTTTTACAGCAGAGATTAGAACGGTATTATAGATAACTGTGTAAATGCAAATAGTTTTATGGCTACATAAAATAGCTCTTTGTGTGTAGTTACTTAATCTAGATTTCTCTCTGTATCTCTTTCCCTTTACCCTTTTCCTTGGAAATTGTGTATAAGCATTATAATTCTCATGCATGAATCATGCTAGGAGGGACTTGGTTTATTTAATTGCACTCAGCCAGAAAAAATTTTTTTAATTTCTTTATTCTTTTTATTTCTTTATTCTTTTTTTTTTTGTATATGTGAGTCATGGCATTAATACGTTTTATGGTTAACAGATATTTAAGCTATGGTTCTGGTCCTAAACGATTCCCCTTGGTAGATGTCCTGCAGTATGCCTTGGAGTTCGCCTCCAGCAAGCCGGTGTGCACGTCTCCCGTCGATGACCTGGGTGCAAGTGCCCCTGCGAGTGGCACGATGCCAGCCCAGACCTCTCCCAGGTAAGGGCTGCCTCCTGCACTCCTGGTGCAAGCCAGCCTCTGAGAGAGGGGAAGGAAATTTAAATCCTTTGTTCAGGTGAATAAAACCAGGCATCTCCTAAGGCTTATAGTATAAATCTCTACTCTTTTCCTAGAAGTATTTTGCAGCCATGACAGACTTATGAATAAATCAAAATGTTAACAGTGTGGGTTTGTCTCATGTGCTTATAATAATGACTTTAGGTGGAGAATTTCCATTTTCAAACAAAGCCCAATTCCACCTACAATTCCAGTATCTGGTGACATCACTGCTTCCCAAGAGTATGGTTTTAAGAATCTGAATTGGCTTTAAGGTTTCTGATGTACGATTTATCTGTTAGTTTCTGCCTGAGAGTTAAGCTGCTTTTCTCCTTTGAAATTTATACTTCTCACCAAGTTTGTAAGGAACCTAATGGTGTGACTTATTAAATACAGAGTAGCTAAAGTATCAGGGAGACAAAGATCCAGTAATGTTGTTTTCACATTATTTAAGCTAGTAACTCAGTATTGAGGATTGAGTGCACCCTCAGTCAGTTTGCAGAGGACACCAATTCAGGCATGAGTGTCAATCTACTGGAAGCCAGGAAGGCCCTGCAGAGGAATCTGGATAGGCTGGATCCATGGGCTGAGGACAATGTTAACTGGTTCAACAAGGCCAAGTACTGGGTCCTGCACGTGGGTCACAAAGAACTATTGTGGTGCTGCAGAGAGAGTGGCTGGAAAGCTGATGGGCACAAAAGGTCCTGGGGGATACTGGCTGAGCCAGTGTGTGCCCAGGTGGCCAAGAAGGCCCATGACACCTGGCTTGTATCAGCAATGGGGTTGCCAGCAGGACAAAGCAGTGACTGCCTCTCTGTACTTGGCACTGGTGAGGCTACACCTGAAATCCTGCACTCAGTTTTGGATCTCTCATTGCAAGAAAGACACTGAGGGGCTGGAGTGAGTCGAGAGAAGGGCAACGAAGCTGGGGAAGGGTCTGGAACACAAGTCCTGTGAGGAGCAGCTGAGGGAACTGGAGTTGTTAAGCTTGGAGAAAAGGGGGCTCAGAGGGAACCTTATTGGTCTCTACAGCTATCTGAAAGAGGGTGTAGCCAGGTGAGGGTCGGTCCCTTCTCCCGGGTAAGATGCAATAGGACACAAGTTGCACAAAGATAGTTTTTGATAGGGTATTAGAAAAAAGTTCCTCACAGAAAGGGTTGTCAGACATTGGAATAGGCTGCCCAGAGAAGTGGTGTAGTCACCATTTCTGCGGGTGGTAAGTCAGAGGCATATAAATGTGTTACTCAGGAACATGTTTAGTGGTGGAATTAGCAGTGCTGGGTTAATGTTGGACTTGATCTTAGAAGCTTTTCCAACTTAAATTTCTAGATGGTAATAGACTATAGCTCCAGATAGGACTTGGCTAGGGGGACACTAACCATTTATAGCATAGCTTTTTATATTGCAGTGGAAAGAGCGATTCTGGACCAGCCAAGGTGATTAACTTAGTCGTTCAAACAAGTGAAGTACACGAGTCTAAAAAGACTTTAAAAAGATTTCATGTCTTAACTGATATATTACCAGTAGAAATCATGATGAGAGAGTACAAACTTTTAAAAGTTACCATTGCTTACATGAAATACAATATCAAAAGTAACATACTTTGTCCAAACTGCTATATAAGAAGTTTGTTCTGTAAAAATGTAAGTATTGTGACTTTCTTGTCCATCTGTAGAAACACCACAGCATGTTATATGGAGTCATATTTTCAGCTCCTAATGTTCTCAGAATTTTCTAAACTACTGAAGAATCCAGGTTCCTCAGACTGTATCATGATGCTGTACACAAAGTACAAAGTTAGTGGCTTGCAAATTAGATCTTCAGGTTCCTGTTATGTAATGTAATTATATATAGGTGGTCTTGTTGATAAGAAGAGACAAATCTCTAACAGGTTCTAACTTTTATTCTTCTGCTGCTCTTGTAGAATTCTCCTAAAATGGCTGCTCTGCAGTTTGAGTTAGAGTTGTTTGGAACAAATTTAGATGGGTTGGTACTAAATTTCCGGTGTGCCGTAAATATCAGAGGTCCCTTCACTATTGTCTATTCAGTTAAATGTGAGTTGTAGGTAGATGATCAGAAGAAGAATGTCTGCTACGTGTAGGACACACAGAAGTTATTAAACAGAGAACTTGTGTTGATTAGATTTTATGGTCAGTGGATCATAAGACAAGCTGCTCTGATTTTTCTCTCTTGCATTTGGTACTAAATGTTTCAAACCACAGTCATTATGTGTATGAAGTGATTTGAAAGTGTTTAGTAGCATTTCATATACAGCAAACTATGGCTTGACCAATCCAAATCTGATTCCTTTGTTTGGAAATGGCAGCCACAATTGTTGTTCTGCTAACATGTAGTGTGCCACACAGTTTTCAGAATTTGCATACTCATTCCATGCTGATATTGTAGGTACCTTTCCTGATTGCACTGTAGAAAATGATTACCTTTAAAATTCTTATTTTCAGAGGAAAAACTTATGGTGTAGCTTTTAGTTTGTGCATATGATGATTCAGTTTTTGTGTTTCATGTTTTGAATGAATGCAGCACAATAGAGCAGCAGGGGCCTTCATCTTCAGATGTTCCAAGCACATCTCCTGTACAAAGATCAGTAATACACAAACCATTCACACAATCACGAATTCCTCCTGATCTGCCGATGCATCCGGCACCGCGACACATCACTGAGGAGGAGCTGTCTGTCCTGGAAGGCTGTTTGCATCGCTGGAGGACGGAAGTAGAGAATGACACTAGAGGTAATGCCACAACCTGGGGAATGCACTTGCTGTTGGAAAGGATTTCTGCAAGTGGAGGAAATCTTTCATCCAAGAAGGTTTTTAGTCTTTGGCATGTGGATAGATCAACATGCACCACATGTGAAACGTACCCATGTTTGTCTCTTAGTGAGATAAGATAAAGATGTAGTCATGTGCAATTTTGCAGCCTTATGGAAGAGAGGGTCTTTTTTTCTTTCAGATTTACAAGAAAGTATATCTAGAATACATCGGACAATTGAGTTGATGTACTCTGACAAAACAATGGTCCAAGTAAGTACAATTTCAGTATGAGATAACTGAAAATAGAGCCTTTTTGTCACTTTTTGAAAGTTCTTAGATGCTTGAAAATAGAGCAAGTGTACAACAATTACACAGTGGTTTGAGAAATTTCATTGGAAAGTGATAATGAGTTTTGCAAACACTGTAGTCATGCACAGTCAGATGGAAGTCAGCATTACAATATTTTACAGGTGACATGCTTAAGTTCAATCAGTTTTGTGATGAAAAGCTAAAATATGTTCAATCTCTGATCCATTTTTTTTAACTTGAATGCAGATTCGTACAATAACCTTTTTTTGCCCTGCTTTGACCATATTGATAGGTAATCATGACTTTAGGTGGCAAAGAGGGATGCAAAAAACTATTTTTTTTTAATGCTTACTGCCTTTGTGTATTGCAACTTCCATGCTAATACTTGGGAATTCAAGACTCCTGATTGTGATTTGTAGTTAATAATGCCAGTGCGTGGTACTGTTGTTAGGTTTTTAAAACACTGTCTAGATTTAGTATCAGTCACAACCTTGATTGTTAGTCTGAGCTGCCCTTTAGGAAATGCTCATGTTGTATAATCTGAGCAGTGTTTTTAGAATGCTTTCCTATGGAGTTGTGGCTCCTCTGCCATTTCTTATGTTCACATACTCATGTTCTCTCACTCTGACAGGTTTTAAGGTTAAGGATTACTTCCTGTTACTTTCTGTTAGTAAAAAGAACTATTTTCATTCCAAGTAAGATCTGTTCAGCTTACAGTTTTCCTTGAGGTATGTTTTCATTTTGTACATGGCTTGTAATATTTCCTGGCAGCTGAACTCTGATGTTAAGGATTTCAGGCAGACTTGCTTAGATGACTTTCTTTAAGCTTGTTACTTGCAGGCACTTTATCTTAATGCTTGTGTTATGACAAGAAGGCTACAGGCTATGTGTCATCTAACAGAAAAATTAAGTAATTTGTTGATCTTATATCCAAATAGTCTACCTGTGTCAGCTTAGCTGTTATAGGAGGAAATAACTCTGGATGGCAAAGGTAGTAGTAAGCTATCATTACAAAAGAAAAAGGAGATTACTTAGTAAAACACGAACTAGGTGCTGGACCCATCTGAAATCACAGGCTGGAAGCAGAGGTTGCCCTTCTACAGCTCAGCTGGCTTTGTGCCTGTGGGTGTTTTGGCACAACAGGGAGGAGGCAGGTGCACACAGCTGTCTGCTTTTCCTGTATTTGCCTAACTCTGCCTCTGGATGATTTGATACCTGGGTGTTGCTCTGTTCTTTGGGATAAGTTTCACAGTATTTAAGTTTTAATCTACACAATACAATTGCAGAGCTGAAAGCTTTTCACTTGGAAGTCAAGTTCTAGGCACGTAAAACTAGACAGATTTTTAAGACAAACATATTACATTTGCAAGATACTTCCTAGTGTTCATATGAACTATTTGAGAAGCTCTTCATCTTTTCCCTGTGATCTCTTTGATTCTAAAGAAAACAACAATTGTCCTAAAATTTTTGTTGAGTTTTCCTATGCAATTCCAAATGCATTCCCAAAATTTTTATTTTGTCCTGTTCTCCTGAGTCAATGTTTCATCAGCGGCTTAATTAATTATTTCCCTCCTTCCATGTGGGGAAATGAGTCACAACTGTTTTTCCTGTGGGAGTTCATCTTGGATATAGCAGTGTTGACATATCTGTTCTGTAGCTCCCTGTGATGGAGTTGGTGAGGCTCCATTCCTGTTTCATGAGTACTAAGTGTAAGCTAAGAAGCTTAGTGTGAACTATTGTTGTATTGCTCTGTCCTATTAATTGCTGTTGATATAATGGCTTGTCAGAAGAGATGTCTGTTAGCCCTGAACTCACCTGTACCCCAGTCACAGACCTTCATGGGGAACCCTCCTGGAAACTCAGCATGGACAGCTGGTTCTCCACAGCTGGAGGAAAGGGTAGAGGCCCTCAAGCTGACCCAGTTAGCACAGTTTTAAGTAAAATGTTTTAAATTCACCTGACATTTTTAGTGCCTGATTTTAGGGTGAAGAAATTTTATTTTGAAGTCTGTAGAGAACGTAATTTTGTTTTTAAATCAGGATCTGCATATATTTTTGTCAATGCACATGGGCTTGCAATCGCTTTAAGAAGGCTTTCACACTGGTTTAATAACAGATGTTAAAAACCTCAGAGCATTTAGCTTTAAGGACTTGCCAGGATTTCTTCTGTGTATACTTCTCGTGTTTGGGAGATTTAGAGTGTGGTTTGGTCTCTGGAATGACAGACTGTTTGATTCCAGCTGCTGTGCCGTCAGTCAGCTTTACAGTTGAAAGAGAGTTGCAAAATCTCCAGCCCTTGCATATAGTCTGGAATAGAAATATCAAGTTAAAAACGACTTCAAGGAGTTTCTTAAGTAATAGTTACAAGTGTATTTGTGGTTACTGGTTATGGAGGTACTCAAATGATACTTGCAACAAATACTTAGTACATCTTGTGTTAAATAGACTGTTTGTCTTCATTCCAGAGTGTGACACCAGTAAAAGATGGTTTGGGGTTTTTCATCCCAGCTGAGCTGTTGTCACTCAGTCACACTGTGCATAGAAGCTCAGTTTTCCCTTTTGTGTTGCATGTGCTGTGTCAGCAAGGTAAAATGAGTCAGTCACTATGATGCTTTTAAAAGACTTGTAAGTAAAGAAGCGCTCATTCATTCTGCTTCTCTCCCCCTCCTTCTGATTCCCAACTACTTAGATATAAACTAAGTTTCCTTTTCTTCTTGCTTGTTGGTGAACAGATGTAACTGGGAATACTTTTTACACTGTTCCTAGAAACTGATATCTTCCCTCTTTGCCTTAGGAGGAGGAGAGGACCTCTTCAGGAGTTCCACACTTAATTTAGCAATGCTTGTACTGATGCATTTAAAATACGAGGAAACAGTTGTATTCCTATTCTACTGTAGGAATTTTACCTTTGGGTAACAGAAGTATTCAGCTCTCAGGTATTCCCTTAAATAAACTCTCTGAATTGGCACATAGAAAACACAGAGTTTATTACCTTGAATTTGCATGTACCTTTCCAGACTTTTTGACAGGTTTACCAGGTCAGAGCTGGGGCAAATCAAAGACAGGCAGGGCTGACATCTTTGAGGGTTTTTTTGTACAAGGAAGGTAGAAATATTATGGAATTAAGAAAAGAAGATGCCTGGCAGTAAAGGCAGCAGAGCAGACATTTTTATGCTGTACATTCACTGATGTTAAAATCTGTAAGTGGTAAGTAGCATAGTTCTAAGTCTTTATGCTCACTGGGTTGCTAGTTTTACTTGTTTGGTTTTCCTCTGTGTTGTGTTTTGATCCTGTTTAACTTTATTTTTGTTACTTTTATTTTATTTAATGTAGCTATTATTGCTGGCATACGGTAGGAACTGTCTGCTGGCAAAGAGAGCCTGACATTTGTTTTTTTTCTGTTTCCTTTTTTAAGGTTCCTTATAGGTTGCATGCTGTGCTAGTTCATGAGGGTCAAGCAAATGCAGGACACTACTGGGCATATATTTATGACCACCACCAGAGCAGATGGATGAAATACAACGATATTTCTGTGACAAAGTCAACTTGGGAAGAGTTGGAACGGGACTCTTTTGGTGGTTACAGGAATGCCAGTGCATATTGTTTAATGTATATCAATGATAAGGAACAATACTTGATACAAGGTAATGTTATCATGATATAGAACAGCTGAATAGATTGATAAAGTGAGCTGCTTTCACATGAATTTCCAGATTTTTGAAATGTTTTTAATAATTATTAAAAGTTTAATTTTTGTTGATAACTGTCAGATTATTTTTGTGCGTAGAAAAATTGCTCTTCAGTTTTTAGATTAATAAAGATAATCCCAGTGTTTCAACATTTTTAAGAGATTAAAATAAACTAAGTTTGGTAATTTGGAAACATTTTAGCCAAATGATTGCATGCTCAGAATTTTGAAGGGTTTATCTCATTAGAACAGAAATATGGAATAGATAAATGAGCATTTTGACATTAAAATCCTCATGTAGCTGCCTTTTTCCTTTTTTTCTTTTTTCTTTTTTTGTTATTCCTCCTAAGCTTCAGAGCTCTGATGCACTCTGCTGGAGCATGCAAACTTGAAAGCTTATACAGTAAATTGAAATGTGAATAACTTAGCCCTACCAACCACACATTAAACCTAAGTACTACATGGATTGGGAATTTTTTTTTCAGGTCATGGAGTAGTATGAAACTACAAGGCATTGTGTGGAAGTGTTTGAAGATAGGGCAAAGATCCCTTTAGCACGAGTTTTATGAAAATGGCAGCCAGGGAGCTGACTGTGAAAATGTCTAGGGATTCAATAATAGGTCATAGAAAACTTCCACGCTCCCATCCTTTCATAGGGCAGAAGGCTCGTCTGCTCATTTGCTGAGTTTTGAAGGAGAAGTGACACTAACCATGACATTTCTAGATTGCCAGATTGGTAGTGGACTTGCAGCCGTGGTGTGTGTGCTCCCTGTAGGCTGCTGTGCCTCTCCAATTAAGTCTGAGACCTCCTCACTGGGACAGCTACAGCTGATTGATCTCCTGTGGTCTGAGACACCCCTGCAGAGACAATTCTCTAAGCAAAAATGAAGGTTACTCAGTGTAACTGGTGTTCTTATCAGCTGACTTTCCAAGTCCCTGCAGGCCCACTCTCCTTCCCCTTTTCTGTTGGGAAGTTTAGTTGTGTCCATCTCTGTGTGGTCCTAATGCAATCAAGTGATGGTGGGGTGTTTGTGACATTTTTTTCTGAATGTTCGCAATCATATGTGCTCATGGCCCAACAGGCTTATCTTTCAAGGTATCAGTGACCTGAGACTGCCCAAGAATGCAAAATCCAAAGATCCCAGAAGCAGTAGCCATGTGGCTCTGTAGCAGAGGAGTGCCCAGCAGATAGTAAAACCAGTTAGAAATAATATAGTTTTGGGGGATTTGGTGTTACACTGTACATTTCTAGTAATTCACTTGAAGAGATCTGCTGAACATACTCTTTTTCCCTATTCTTTCTTTTCTTGAAACCTATATTTCATGTTACTACAGAGGAGTTTAACAAAGAAACGGGGCAGATCCTTGTTGGAATGGACACGCTGCCTTCTGATCTAAGGGATTATGTCAAGGAAGACAATAAACGTTTTGAAAAAGAACTTGAAGAGTGGGATGCAGAACTTGCTCAGAAAGCACAGCAGGAGAAGTTGTTATCTCAGATACCCAGAGCACCAGCACCTTCACCTGCTCCAGGTTAGCTGCTTCTACCTGTTTGTAAAAGGACTAGGACCAAAAATCACTGGGCTTTGTATACACAGTTTTACAGCTTAACAGAAAAAAAAGTTAATTTGTGTAGTCATGAATTACAACTGTTTACTTGGCCAGGGTAACTGTAATTGAAGCTTAATCTGGGTTTTTTTGCATTTCCTTTTCTATGTAAAGGAAAAAAATTTTTTTACTTCTTCTGCCTTTTCCCTCCCAGTTATCCTTAGCTTTATGTTTTTTTCATAGAAATGGTGGCCTTTTAAGACAAGTAATTATTAACAGGTCTCACTAGTCTGTTTTCAGAATTGTTAGTCCATAAGTGATGTGTATTCTTCTATTCAGCATAATTGAGTACAAGACATACCCTCTCATTTTAAATTCGGACAGAATTCAGAGGTGAAAGGAAGAATAATTTATTTGGGGTGCTTCATTTAATAGATTTAGCAATAGTAGGATCCACTTAAGATTTTACTGTGTAAAACGAGGATGTTAAAATTATGGAAAAGACTCTGACCAGAAGCAATGAGGCCAATGACTTGTAATGTAGTGAATCTGCTGTCTGATATTTTCATTACTGTATTTGAGTTTTTAAGACTAAGCATATATTTCTCATAACTATTTGTGACTGCAAACTGAATATAAGAAATGCAGTGATTTAGTGACATGTTTTGTGAACTTGGCAGAGAGTTACTTCATCTTCTATGTTTGAAGTTCACAAACACTTTGAGACTGTTTTTTCTTCTTTTGTTAGTAATGGAAAGTACAAAGTAAATGTTTTATTTACCTGCCAAAAGTTGTTTTCATCATGTAAAGAGTATAAGACACTATTTATACTAATCAATTTATTGCCCTCAAGTGGAAGAGAATTTGAGATATCCATTAAGGCAGAAGAATATAATGTGTTTATTATTTTACAAAATAAAAATACATCTGGCACTCCAGTGACTGTAGGTCATTCCATATATTGAGTCTGTACCTCTCAGAAAGTTCATGTAGAATCTTATCTTTGTTCTCAGTCATCCCTGATGAGTGATTGATGAACACCCCTTGCTCAAGAGCCTTAATGGGTTTATAGACAGGATGGGTCTATTGTTCGTAATATAAAATCAGGGATCCATTTATGTGTTCAAAATGAGCTGAGACACAGACTGGTGTCATGTTGTATTTGTGAATTGTGTGGCCTACCCTGCATTTTCTGTTTGGTTACCTTATTTATGAGACAGTGATCCAAATAAAACCTTATCAATTCAAAATTCATGCTTATGTTAACACACGAAATTGTTATCTTATTTCTATCACTAAGTTCAAGCAGGAGAACCAGAATATTTAGAGCAACCATCAAGAACTGATGTTTCAAAGCACTTAAAAGAAGATTCTGTACAAGCAATCAATAAAGCTTTAGCTGAACAAGAAGATAGAGGTCCAGAAGCTATAATGGATACGGTGAGGATATTTTGAAGCTTGAAATACTTCTTTTGCTTTTATTTTGCAAATGGAAATGATAAAAGCTGATTGAAGGGTGTGTATCTGGAAACTTTGAACTGAAATTGGTCTTCAGGGGCTGTCCAACGTTGAAGTCCATTTGGAAACTGTGTACAACAGAAATGAATGTAGTGCAGAAAAGAAACACTAAGATACATGTTCTCTATGAGATTAAAGTGCTTGTCAGGAGTACAGCATATTGTTCAAATTAAAATCAGGTGTTTATGCCCCCAATCTGCCTAAAATATTAGAGGGTTCCATGTATTTTTGAGGAGTAAATATTGACAGTCCATGTAAAAACCCTGAAAAATACTGCTTTAGACGCTCAGGTTTTTGTCTGTGAAATGTAAGATTATAATTCAGTTCCCATGAAAAACCTGTGAAAGTTGATGTAGCTTTCAAAAATAATGGGGTTTTCAACAATATCCTGTAGCTTTAATGCAAATTCACAACTTGATGCAAATTGCTTTTTGTGATTCATGGATGAATATATTAACTTAAAATGGTTGTAAGAGTTAGTGTTGGGTGATTCTGTTTTCAATTCATACAAAAAATAGTAAGAAGAATGGGACATTAACTATTTCATGGGTTATTAATGGCACTAATATTTAACAGTTTTCTTCTTCCAGCTCTTATTTTTTTTCCTTTTCTGTAAGCATATGGCCACAAGCCAAGTGCCATTAAAACAATACGTGCCATAGGGATAAGACATTAGAGATGTACAGTATAGTTTCCCTAGGCACCCCTAGTAACCACTGGAGATAGGAACAGTTAGATCTGTGCAGAATTTGAAGCAGGTGTCCCAAGTTCAAGTATGAACCCTCATTGAACAGAAGCAGGCTAGCCACAGGTATCTTTGGGCTGACAGGGAAGTCCTCTTAAAGCCTTTCAAAGTAGCTGACAACTTGTTGACCTGCTGTGTTTTCCACCTCTCTCTCCTGTGGAGTCAGGAAAGCAGGGAAACACTTTCTCTGCTAAACTGAAGTCAAAAACAACAGGGAAACTGACCTAGCCCTGTGTGAAAAGATGGTGTATCACCAGTGCTTTAGGCTACTGCATATCTGATTTTTTTTCCTGAATTCTCAGAACCCAGAACAGCTTAAGGGGAGCCCATTTAATATGAGTTACCTCTGGCTGAAGGGGTAGCTATGAAGATACCAAAATCATGATAAAATGTCTTTCATAATGCTGTCCCTCTTTCTAGGGCTGTCTGCATCCGTCCCAGTGGGATGTGAAAGAATCTTACAGATTTATTCCATGGATCAAATGTTTTAGTTCAGGATAATGGCAGCTTGCACAGTGGCCAGCCTTAGGGCTTCACAAAACTCAGGTTGAGGAACCACATGCAGACACTACAATAGGCTTGATGAGGCAGATGCAGGTTGTCTTACTGCAGTGTTATCCCTGCAGCAAGATGGATGGCTCTTGTAGAATGTAAATGAAAAAACCCTAAACCATGCAAACTCTTATTTAGAAACAACTGTACTTCAAGTGTTACAATCTAAAGCAAGTGTCGAGCTAACCTGAAGGTACTATGTTAATGTTTAAAAGCTGCTCTCTATATAACCAAATTTTACTTAGGCAGAATTGTGCTTCCTTCTCAGTGTATCACTGTGCTTTCTAATTATGCTGCTTCCATATGCATTCAAACATGAATCCTTCTCTTTTTGTTTGTCCATTTTTTAAAAGAAGGAAAGCCAACATCAGAATATGTAACAAACAGGATTGTAGGTTATTCATCACATGTTCATTTTGTCCATATTCTGCCCTTTTTTTGTCCTTTTTTTTCTGCCCTCTGATTTTCGTCTTCCTTTGTATTTATACAGTGTTGGGTGTAAATAGATACTGTGTATGTTTCTGGAATCCTTGTTAAAAATGAGACTATTGTTATAGTTGCAGAAGTAGCGTGGCACTCTGTGATTGCTTAGAATTAGAGTCAAGGTTTAAGTTCTGAAAATATTGCCAACTGCATGTTATTCAGTGATTAAACCATAGGAGCTGACATTTGTATCCATTGTTGTTTAAAACTTACTTTGACATAGCAAGAATTTCAGTGATGAGCATAATCTTCCCTGATTACTTTTTAATTACTCTTCTAAAGAAATAAATCTGTTGAATGAACCTTTAAATATTCTTTAAAATATCTTGATTGTTAAAAGGGGTTTTTGTTGTTGTTTTTTGGTTTTTTTCGCCCCACCAGAACATCAGGAAATGTTACTCTTTGGCTTCTTTCCATTCTTTACTATGAATTCAACAGGTATTTCAGATATGACATATCTTACCTGGCCCTGTTCAAGCCAGGTTGTGTGAAACTCAGAGCAACCTCATTTAGTGGGAGGCATCATTGGAACTAGATGATCTTTAAGGTCCATTTCAATACAAACCATTCTGTGATATTATGGTATATTCAGTAATTTTTGTGTGAAACATATAAGAATTGGTAGTTCATACACTCATCTTTTGCCAGATCTGTAACAGATGTTATTTGCAATATTGGTATACAAACCTGTAAAGATATAATTAGTGAATAAAGAATGAATGAAATAGTTTTAATAATTGTGGCTTAACTTTGAAGTGTTCTGCTTAAAAATTAGAAATATCACTTATATTCTTAATTTTTTCAGCATTTCAGCAGTGCACATCATTGTAGCAGATCAGCCTGTCAATTTGCAACTCTCCGTAATTTTCTGTATTTTCTGATTATTACTATTTTTTTTTTCCCCAAACACATACTGATAATGGTTTTCTTCTGCAGAGCTCTGATAATGCCCCAGCTCAACCAGCTCCTAACCAGCGAGTTGTAGAGGTGGCGATTCCTGATGTAGGGACTTTTGTGATTGAGTCAGAGGAGGGGGGTTATGACGATGAGGTACCTTTGATTGCAGTTCTGTGCACCGCTCTGCCTCGGTGCTTCCTTGTGCTGCCTGATGAGAATTTTTGGCATGTTTGCACATAGTGACACTTAACAGATCTCAGCAAAACTAAATGCTTAGCGATTTGTAATCTTAATATCTTAATTTGTAATGAAATATGAAAGGAAAGCACTACCTACTCTAATTGGGCACGCTTTGCATGGTACCATTTACACTGGAGGTGTATTTGTCTTTTCAGCTGTGGAAGTTGAATGTTTGTGTTAGGCCAGGTAGCCTTCAAAATGCTCGTGATAAGACTGCACACTGCTCCATTATTTAAAAAGTGACAGGACAGTGAGTGTTGTTCTTAATGTTTGTGCTTCCATGTCAGTCCAATAAAACTTATGTTCAAGTCTGATCTCTTATTTGTGAAGGTTAAGCTTTTCAGGCTTTGGGGATTAAATTATCCATGGGAATAACATGAAACTGATATGGCTGGGGGAGCTGACTTTTGCAAAGCTTAAAAAAAAAACACCAAACTTTTTTTCTCAGGTCAGGCTCAGTGGAGTGCATATACCTGGCACTACTTGAGGAATAAATGAGATGCCCATTGTTATCCTGAGACATATTATTTTTTGCTGCTCTATTTTAGCAGTAAAAAGCAACATTACCAGGTCATCAAACTGCCCTGCCCTGACACATTTTACTCTGTGAATGTTTTGGTTGAGGATAGTGTTGTGGCAGCCCATATTCTCAGGTGTCTGAGCACGTGTTCTTGGATGGCTCTGGGGAGCTTTAGCTTCTTTAGACAAATGGCTATTTCAGGTCCTTCTGCCCTGGAGTTGTGATCAGTTATAACTGGGAATATGGGGTGGGGAATAAAATGAGTTAGTTGACATCATCACTCTGAGTTTGGCTTCTCACAGATGTGAAGTCTCCACCTTTAAAGACATGAGGATTTAACCTCATATAGTGACCTGCTTTTTTGTTTGTTTTTTCTTTTTGTCACTGTTGTCGCTGTGCTGTTGTCTTTCTAGCAGAAAACTTTCTTGCCTATTTCCCTGTTCATTTTGTAAGTGTATTCACTTTTTTAAAATTTTTTATATGGAGTAAACTCTTGCAGGGAGTTGAAGGTGCTTCATCTTTTCTTGCTGAGCCACTTGCTGTGCCAGCTATACCAGAGAGAGAGGGAGAGTTTGTATTTGCTCTTAGTTAACAAAGGGGAAAGGCTTTTCAGAGTGATCTGGATGTATCAGATTGTATGTAACTGATGTGAATACCTGTGAGATATGTGTCTTATGTTTGGCTTTGTGTTTCTTAATTGTTTTGGGTTTGATGTTTAAGAAGGCCTGCAAATGCTTCAGAGAGCAATTGCATTTGCAGCAATGAGTCTTATTTTGATGTTGAAATACGCATAAAATACAGGCGGTGTGGGTTTACTGTGGTTTTAATGTAGTGTGATTGGATGATTTTTCTCTAATCCTTTGGCCATGAGTAGCACTCATTCAGTGTGCAGTTTCTGCTGGATCCTAATGCTGAACGATGCATGTTCCTTTCCTGGAAAATTTGGACCATGTAACTTTTTTGACACAGTTTTCTTCAGTTTTTTTTTTCATAAGATTCCTTTAATATTGCTACAGTTAAACTATATACACATGCCATGATTTGACTTGCAGAATATGCACACCAGATCTGTATTGAAATGTGCCATTTTCAGTGTATGCATGCATTAAGCTGCTCTTTTATCTTGCATGAGACTAAAAGCATATTGAATTTGGTCATTAAAATAATAATCATTCAAAACTTTTACCTTAAATCCCTTGTGGCAGGTCATGCTGACCCCGAACATGCAAGGTATTATCATGGCTATAGGTAAAGCCAGGAATGTTTATGACAGGTGTGGGCCAGAAGCAGGGTTCTTTAAGGTACAACTAACATTTTCAACTTTTTCTCCTCTGACTTTTCTTGTTAGATATGCTACTCTCTCTGCCATTTGTATATTAAGTCTTTTCCAGCATCTATACAGATTTGTCTATATCAGCTATCCATGTAGATATTTCTCCCTTGAAAAATACAGATACTTGCCCTGTTGATATCAGTAGCTTAGATACCTTTCTGCATTTTAGCTTTCTACTAATAGCAGTGAGTAAAATAATAGTAACATGAAACCTGGATGTGTAGTCAATAAGATGATGTCTTGCCCCTCCTTTTTATTAACAAAACCCCTGCCTTTGCTTGGCTGTTCAGGACATCAATTTTTTCACCCAGTGTTTAGTCATTTGTTGTTTACTTTAAAGATTCATTTCTTAAGATTTTTAATAAATCTAAATTACTTTCTTTCGTGTAACTGCATGGGTGTTAATACTATTTATTATATTTTTTTTTTACTTTGGAATTAGACATCAGGCTTGTTGTGGCTTTTACTCTTCACAATAATGCCAGATTTTAAAATGTGTTAGTTTTTGTAAATACACAAACTTCTGAGCACTTTTAGCTCATAGTCTTTTGAATTTTTAGGGTATTAGAAAAGGAATTACTTTGATATGATGTAAAATCCTCTCAAATGTGATCTGAAGAGAAGGATGAAATTTCTTGCTTGTCGTTGAGTAGCAGCCTGTTTTCTTCTTAATTGTTACTGTGTAGTTCCACTCAAAGAAATTCTAAAAACCACAAAACCCCCAAACAAACAAAATTCCCCGTCACCACCACCAAGTTCTCCAACCCCTTGGTGAGGAAATTGAAATCTCATGGGTTGGTTTGTTTTTCTGTTTGTGTGGGGGTTTGTAATGGATACTTAGGGAAGGGTTATGACCATAACATATGTTTGCAGAGTTGTTTCTGTTAACTGTGCCTGCCCTCAGGGAATGGAGAGACACCTGCCAGAGCCTCTGTTGAGTGAAACAGGGTTTGTAAGGGATTCAGTGCTGGTCGTTTTTTGGTTTTGTTTTGCTTTTTTTTTCCCAGACTTAGTACTTAATGAAAATGTCAGTCTTTTTTTTTCTTTTTTTAAGTTGAAAAAAATCCCACTCATTTGATCAGGTCATTCCTTATCAGAAGGTTTAATTATACCTAATTATTTTTTTTTAATATGGAGGGTGTTTTCATAGTTTTAAAACAGAAATGTAGTTCAAAATAAAAGTATATTTAGTGCTTCAGAGTTATCAAAACAATACTCAGTTGTGATGTTTTTCAGTCTTTAATTTTGAATGCTTAAAAACTTTCACTTCACGAGGGACAGAATTCATCTTCGAGTTAGAAAATATTTTGACACTAAATTGTTGGAAAGTAGAAAACTTTCTTTACTCATTTTCCACTGAATCATGTTTGGAATGGCTTAGAATAGGTGGAATGTGGTTCATTTTCAAGGAATGAATTAGTATGAACACATTCGGATGAAGTGGTCCTCCTTAGTAACAAAATTCAGGTTTTGAGATTTATTAGATGAAATCTCACATTTTAATGTAGAATCAGAATCCCAGACTATTCTGAGTTGGAAGGGACCCACAAGGATCATCGAGTCCAACTCAAGTCAATGGCCCACGCAGAGGATTGAACCCATGACCATGGCATTATTACAACCAAGTTTTAAACAACTGAGCTGATCTCAGGGTTTCTTCATAACCTTATTGTAAAAGCTTCTGTATTTTTAATACTGTTATATTCTGTTCCTTTGCACTTGTTTTTTATGAAATTAGTGTTTCCGGAAAATTTTGGCAGGTTTTCTATAACTTTGTTTTAGTGTAACCCAGGTGAAACCCCTTTGATGTGAGTCAGCTGCCAAGGTTTCACTCCTACTCTAGATCTCAGGTTTAGGACGTGACTAAGACTCAAATATTTCTCGATCAATGACCTCTTCCAATCATCCTTCTTTAAACTTTATAGACAGCCCTTGCAGAATGTTTGCCATGATACTTCTTTTCTACTGTCCCTTTTCCCTGTATTCTGTGTAAAGAGTTACTTTTTCATTGTACACAGGGTTTCTGAATCTGTATTATACCATATTATTATAAATATGATAAAAATAGAGGCTTTGTGTTGCCTTTTTCCCTACTTCTAAGTAAATATATAAAAAATTAAATGTCTAGTAGTAATTTCTTTTTGCTTTTGGCATACCCCAATAAGCTGGGTTTAACTGTTATCCATGTTGGCTTTCTAATTGTAGAACTTCTGATGTAAGATAATAGAAACTCTGTGGCTTTTGGCATTTATAACGTTCTCCCAAACTTCCTTTTTAATGGTAATGCATATGATGAATATTTAAAGCTACTGATTCAGAACTATAGTTCTCCACATGCTCTGTGTTTAAGCCTGTAGGATTATTATCCTACTCACATGTGTAGTCTTGAAACAAAATGTGTGAAAGTAGAGGATTGGAGCCCAAATTTCTGATAGTTTAACATCAAGGAGTTACCTGCTACTGCCAGGTATTACAATGTCAAGGAGTTTGAAATACTGAACAGGGTTTTGGGGTTTTTTTCTGAGTTCTTTGGGGCATTATTTGTGCATACATTGTATTGAAACTTTTCTAGTGTGTTAGGAAACAATCTGATCACCTCTCTGTTTTGAGAGAGAGGTTGTGGAACACATTAACATTTGTCACCATTTTCCCAGTTGTTGTTCTTGTTCATGATGCAGAATTCCATGGAATAAAATCTAATGAACATTAAAAAATTATTAAAATCTTACATGATGGCAAAGATGGAAACATAAACACTTCTGATGACCTCTAAAGTTGACCTAAAATACTCAGTGAGGGCTCCATCCTGTGCTATAAGAGGCTACCAATGTTCATATTGAATTATTATTGTCTTTAGAAATCCTATAATTTGATTTTTGTTGAGATATTCGCATTTTCACTTAGTGTTTACAAAATCATACATGTTCATTAAACTTCCTGTAAAATTTATTTGATTCATGCATTTGCATTTTAACTATATATTAAAGGTACTTTTTTAACCTTATGAGACTTTAGGAAATTTCTTCAAGTAAAGTATTGGGAATCTGATACAGGTTTTGGACTGTAAATCCTTAAAGAAACCTCAAAGGGTTGGATAAATCTTGCCTTAGGCAGACATAGCACAGGATTGGAACTGCTTTTGAAGTAAAGGTTTACCTGGGATTTTTGGCAGGCTTAATTTGAAAGAAAAAGAGTGACTTCACAAATTTTCTTGGGGTTTTTTTGTTTGTTTGTTTGTTTGCTTCCTTTTATTTTAAAACATAGTTTAGACTTCTTAGAAGGGTGAACTATTGAACTGTTAAAAAAATATTTTGTAGGCAAAATGCCATGGGATGTGAATTATCTTGTTAGCGTTTGTGACGCTTGAGTTAAAAGCCAGAAGGAATAATGTCTTTTTTTTTTTTTAAATTATGTAGGCAATTAAATTAGAATACACACGTTTGCTAAAATTAGCCCAGGAAGATCCACCACCCGAATGTGATTATCGTTTGCGTCATGCAATTGTTTACTTCATCCAAAACCAGGCACCAAAGAAGATAATTGAGAGAACATTACTGGAACAGTTTGGAGATCACAATCTTAGCTTTGACGAAAGGTAATAAGGTCTGCACGACTCATTTCCTGTGCTTGCAAGTGTTATCCAATGTATGGAGACATCCCTTCATATTCAGCTCATGCCTGTAATAGAGGGAAGGCTGGTGGCTTTAGTTGGCTTTATCTCCTAGTTAATAGCTTGCAAGTATACTTTGTAAAATGCATCATCTTTATAAAAGTCACTATGGAAAGAGTAATCAAGAAGTTGGGTTTCTTGAGGAGAAATACTCAGTGTTGTTCATAATTTTACACATAGATTTCTGTACCTTCTTTCACTGCGTGTTTCCTCATTGCCCTGCAAGCCAGCAAAGCCTTACAAGCTAGGTGACTAACTGACCTGAAAGCAAGGCAATGTCCCTATTCCACTCAAAATTCCATCTGTTTAGTTACAGAAATAGACAAATTGCAAGTTAGAAGGTATTAATCTGATTTCTCTGTAGTGAATTATCTTCTAAACTTCTGCAAAGTAAGTGCTGGGGTGTTTCAAGCCATCTGAACTTTAAAAAGAAAGACTAGAAAAAGAAGAAGTAATAAAACAAGAAGTAATCCTTTAAATAGCACAGGCTTCCGTCACACCTGCTTCAAAAGTATGCTTTCTCCTGCTGGTTATACTATTCATAATAAAGATGCATAACATTTTCATACTCTTTTGCATAAGGCTGTAGCTCGTACTGTTTGAAGCTGCTGTCTTGTATGGATAATACCCTCTGAATTTCCAGTAATATTTCATGATTTCTTTTTGCTTTTTTGTAAGGTGCCGTAACATAATGAAGGTTGCTCAAGCCAAGCTTGAAATGATAAAGCCAGATGAAGTAAACATGGAGGAATATGAGGTCAGTATTTCTTACGCTTGAAATTAAGTTTTAATGTGAAATAGTTATCAGTAAGCTGAGTTTTGTCTTCACAAATTTCTTCTTATTTTACACTGAGAAGTTAAAACTGGTTGTTGAAAAACCATTTGTTTCTCCAAAGGCTGCTGCTGGTCTAAAGATGGTTTTTTCCACAGGTGTAATTCCAACATTTAAGCCATAAATAAATGTCAGATTGGAGTCTGTCTTTAGTTCATTAACGTGTCTTGGCGTCACTAACAATATTTTGTAGTTTATCACCTAATGAGCCAACTGGCTTTCTCTAGGCAGACACAGTTGGCAGTGAAGGTGTGAGAGTGGTCTAAGCCCAGCCTTACTCATCTTGAGAACTGGGTAGCAGGCGCAGTCATGTTGGTGCTTTTCCTCCAGCTGTCTCTGTGGCCATTCCCCTTTTCTTATGAGCAGCAGATTTTTTTGTTTGCTGTTTGTACATAGCCAGGTTATGCATTTAATTTTTCCTCCTGTGTTGTTGAGAAAAACTTGGAGATAAAATAAGAGCAAATCTTGGGTATTAAATAATGGTGACTAATATTTGCCCAAACAATTCATCTCACATTTAAAGCTAAGCCTGTAGCTGGATTTACAGTATCAGCTTCAACTCTGTTTAATACTGTTCATTAAGGCCCCTGGATAGTGGATATTTATGTCCTAGGCAGATTCCAGTGCACCACTTACACTTCGTTGTTGTGCTGTCAAGTCCAAACAACTTGTTTTGGAGGACTGTGGGAGTAATCTTTCCCTCACAAACCAAATGAAAGATATTTAGTTGTCACCTCTCATTAGCATGTCCAGGACCTACCATAGATACACATTACAGTGTGCCCTCTTTAGCCTCTGATGGAAAAGGGCCCTTAAAGTGGCATTTCTGTTCTTATTTTTCCAGCTGTTCAAGGTTCAACATTTTACCATTTTCAGAAGGACAGCAAGAATAAACAAGTCTGGACTTAGCTTTTAGAGTGAGGCATGGGGGTGTCTTCTGTTCCCCTGCAGATATGAGCCCCTTTTTTACCTCCCGAGGCAGACAGTGGTTTCTCCATGGATTGTGTCAGTATTAGTTCTGTATATGGAGTTGGCATTTTATGGACCCTTTCTCAAGCTTTCTGTTGAATCTGTAAGATGCAGTGTTTTATGTTGTGCTGTTCCCTCTTTTATCTTTAATGCATAATTGAAAGTTGACATCTAACCCACTGTAGGAAAAGTACCTTTCTCTCTTAAAGCATTTACATGTAAAGTGGACCAGGATTCACTTTGTGTAAATGGTGAGGAAGTAAGGTAAATGTTCTGCTCCAGTATCAACATCTCCACAGGCTGAGCTGCATTTGGGCTTTTGGCACATCCCTTGTAAAAGTGTTCAGCCTTTTTCTATGTCATTCTTGTATTGAAAGTGAAGCTTAACATTTAGTTCATGAAAAAGCTTTCTAACACTTCCGGAGTAAATAACTGAATGTAGTGTAGGGAACAAAAAAGGGGGATCTCATAAAATTCTGACTGTGGTTCTCCAAAGATGTTTTATGTTCCTTTCAGATAGTAATGCATTCTGTAAGACTAATCTTATCTAGAAATGTTTTAGATCTTTAAATATTTTCTTTTTACTGAGGGAAGGGGGAATTCAGGTGGACTTTTCACATATGCAAGCCTGCTAAGGGTCCTTAGCACTTACTGTAAGTATTCAAGACTAAAGTGGAGGGTGGGAGTGTATAAAAAAACAAATTATATTTCATGTGTGTGGATGAAATTCTATTTACCCTTTCTTATATGCAGAGATGGCATCAAGACTATAGACATTTCAAGGAAACAACCATGTTTCTCATGGTAGGATTGGAGTTTTTCCAAAAAAAGAGGTAAGTGTTAGTATGGAACTCAAATGTAGTAGAGTGACATAAAGGCCAATATAACACTGATAAGTAAAGCTATTTTTTTGAATTAAAAAATGTTTAATGTATTATTCATTTCAGTTAAACATTTATTTGGTCTGTTAATGTCTTCAGTCTTGCATCTACGTCAAAGCCTCACATATCTTCCTGTTCCTAATCCCCATTTCCAGTATCTTTCCAAGCCACGGGTACTTTCCAGAGCACCCTCCACATGCTTCCTTATTCTTGCTTCTCTCCTAATCTTAAATGCTCTGGGTATCCTTCAGCCATGAAAATCTTACTTCTCTGGTGTCACATGTGCACATACAGTTATCTGCTTTCATCAGCAATCACATTAGTCAAGTCCCTGCTTTTTTACTGGGTCTTCCCTCTGAAACAAAGTTTTGCCTTCTGCATTTGTCTGACCCAAAACTCCACCTGTGATGGGCTCAAAAGGTCAGGAAAAGAGAATGTATTTGAGAAAAACAATCACGCGTAGCTGTCATGATTGTAGCTGATTGTTCTTAGTTCCACAGTGATTCACTCCCTTCTGGTTTTGAACCAAGTCAGGAATTGTGGCTGTATGAAATTCGTGACATTTAATGCACTACAGCTAAAATGTATTCTGATCTACACGTGCCACAAGGATGGTGATTACAGTATAAATGTTTTAAAATGAGAACTGATCAATTCTCATGAGAGAATCCCTCAATGGGAACTGAGAATAGTTGTCTCAAACCAGAATTGTTCAAAAGTACCTCTTCCTCCCATGCCCAGCCAAAGGAATTGAAGCTGTTAGTTACAGAATGTCCAGTGGCTGACATCTGTGGGGTGAAAATTGAGCATTCAGTGATAGGAATTTTTTATTTTGGAAACAGTTCTGTAGTCAATCACTGATTTTTTTTTTCATGGTAAGGAAATTTATAGTGGGAATCAAATTTAGTTCTTTGTTCCCAGTTGTGTAGTAAATTGCCTCATATTTCTCTTCCTTGTCTTGCATCCTCCTGAAAAAGAAAGGCCTCTAACAAAATGGGAAAATTGATTGGAAAAGGCAGTGCCTTGCCTTTGTGACAAGTTATGTCTTTGCATAGTGGCTAACACTGTGAGCCCATAGCTGTGCTTTGTCTTCTGGTTGCTAGCATGTAATAAATAGTACATTAATTAATAATCTAAATTGCAATATGCTACCTTGGCAGTCTTGAACAATTTATGTACAAAGGTTAATCAGAAGATTGCCTGGCTTACTTGAAAAATAATCACTCTGGTGTTGCTTCATCCCATAAGGAAGCAAAAATGTCAGCGGGCATCAGTATGGCCTATAGAAACACTCCTTGTTCCCCCCGTTCTTCATGCGTATTCTGAGCTTGTAATCAGGAATGGGAGATCTTCAAGTTCCTTGGTACTGGCCCTCCAACTGCAAAATACCAGTGTTTTCACTAATTCTCTTCTTGCCATAATATATTGTGACCATGTTGCTGGGGAGGGAGCAAAGCACAGGTTTTTGCTCTATGCTGAACAGCATTTTTCATTAGTTTGGTATAGTTTCAGTAGTTTTAGCCTTTTTCAGTAGTTTGGTGGTTTGGTTTTGGTAATTTCAACTTCAACCACATGACCTCATGTTCTCACTAGGAGATGAGCGAGTGCACCGTGTACCATTCCTTTAGCCACTGCCTTAGGAAATGTCTCTTCCTAGATTTTTTTAAATTTGATTAAAAACAAGATATCAAAGTGCTTGCTTTTAGGGTAGCTGCCTGAGCTACTTTCAGTGCCTGTCTGTCATAACTGGGTTTCTGTAAGTCAGAGAATTAACCATTTCAGGTGCCTGCTGGAAATGGCACACAGCAGTGTGAGGAGAGATTGTTATTTTGTGCGTCAAAGTATCTCTGTCAATTATTAACTGCTGGGTTCTGGAGTCCTCTCTTACTCCTTTTCTACCAATCAGGCTTGTATTTATCTTCTGCATTTAGATTAAAGACAGAAATATCAACAGTCTTAACAGCACTTCTGTTTTTAAAGTGCTTTTGTGACTTCTTCCATCACATCAGATTTCAGTACTTTGGAACAACTTAAAGTTAGCGAGGCTTAAAAATTCACAGTTTATGTTTTACAAATAAGGTGAGAGCTTTAAATCTTACTTGCTGCGGTGCTGAATGCTATAAAGAGATTTATGGCAACAGAACCTCAAACATAATGTGACATAAATGCACACAGTTTTTATGTATACTCAAGGCCCATCCAAAGCTGGTTTTGAAGTGAGTGAAGTGGCTTCAGTGATCTTTGGATTAAATTTCATACGCAATGATCTAACCTGGTAATAAAATTATTTAGATTTAGGTGTGTAAAAGACAAAACTATGGGGTAGTGAAAAACATAATGAAGAGATTGGTGGGAAGGGGTGGTCTAGACATCAAGCAAATGGAGTAACCTATCCTTTGAGGAACATGGTACTTACCCTGAAACAGGTGGTAACTGAATGTTGCGTCTAATTCTTTTGTTTCTTCACTTCAGCTATATGGAAGCCTTGCTCTACCTTATATATGCTTACCAGAATAACAAAGAACTCTTGTCTAAAGGCCCGTACAGGGGGCATGATGAAGAGCTGATATCTCACTACAGACGAGAATGTTTGCTAGTAAGTGAAGGGTCAAGTATATGTTTGAAAAAGTTGAGTTTGATGAGTAGCTTTAATAAAATTAATTAGGAGAAAAATGTTGCCATTATGTATGGCAAAAGCAAAACCTCCCTCAATTAACAATTTAATACTTAGACCCGTGTAAGGAAAAGAAGCAAAAGTAAAACATCATTCCCTGGGTTTTGGGATGTTTGTTTTGTTTTGTTTTTTGAATAATCAATAATATCTGGGCTAGGTAGTAGCAATGGTTGACAGCCCTGGGGAGGAGACTCACCCTGTTGTCATAGTTTGATGGGGAGCCACATATTGTAAAAGTCATCAGCACTGATGCCTTGCCTGAAACAAGGGATTTATGCCTTGCCTGAAACAAGGGATTTTTGCCTTGTTATGTCACCTTTAACAATAGTGAGAAAATAAAAGCAGGTGATAGAATCTCAGTCTTAAAAAGAACAGCTGCAAAGTTGGAGTTGGCAGGTATGAAATGAAGTGGCTTGAGGAACAGCACAAGATGAAGTGGATTAGTAGAGTATATGTATCATTGCTGTAAATGTTAAGAGATAGCCATGGTTAATACAAATTACCAGGTAATTTTGTAGGAAGGCTGTGCTTTAAAACAAACTGATAAAACTGATGCATGGCAGAATGTGAAATGCTATATACTTAAAGGCTTTCCTTTTTTGTGGTGGTTTATCAAGAAACTAAACGAACATGCTGCAGCACTGTTTGAATCGGGAGATGATCAGGAAGTAAATAATGGCCTGATCATCATGAATGAGCTTATTGTCCCATGTTTGCCATTACTACTGGTGGATGAAATGGAAGAGAAAGATATTGTTGCTGTGGAAGATATGAGAAACCGCTGGTGTTCCTATCTTGGACAAGAAATGGAACGTAAGTAATTTGTTAAGGTAAAAGGCCCTTGTGAACTTTTTTTATAAATAGAGTATTTCTAATGACTGTAAGCAAACCCATACCTTTTGAGCCTTGGTAATGTTTTTTGAGCTACTCTGACTTTTGAATAATCCTGTACACATTTACATAAAAAGTTTTTCCATATGTTGCACTAGGGTATCAGGCCTTAAGGGAAACCTGATTTTTTTAATGGAAAAACATTTGTGATCTTAGATCATCTGAAGGGGCATATATATCAACATCTTCCTAGGAATTGGTATGTCCTAGTTACTGCTTGTAGATAATGTAGAAAGTGGATTATTCCAAGTGAAATTCCTCTTCTCACCCACCAGTAAGAAAAAAGTCAACATTGGGCAGAAAAGGGAGAATTCCATATACAGACATAAATGCTTACACTTTTTTTCTCATTTGATTTGCAGCCAACTTGCAAGAAAAGCTGACAGATTTCCTGCCAAAACTGCTAGATTGTTCTACAGAGATTAAAGGTTTCAATGACCCGCCAAAGTTACCCTCCTACTCCACACATGAACTGTGTGAAAGATACGCCCGAATCATGTTGTCACTCAGTCGAACTCCAGCCGATGGAAGATAAATTCTGCGACCTTCCTAAGCACACTGTATAAACTTTTTTAGTTCTTAAACCTTGCCTTCCTGTCACAGGGTTTGCTTGTTGCTGCTATAGTTTTTAACTTTTTTATTTTAATAATTGCAAAAGAGAAATGACTGTCCAAACTTTAGCCAGACTGCAAACGATTAAAGCTGAGAATCGCATGGCGCTCAGTCGTTTCAACCAGAATTGGTGCAACATGCAAGTCTGATCATTATGGCAAAACTGCTTTTTTGCCATTTATCTGTTACAGTATTACTTTGCTTTTATCTTAAGATCCTTTACTTTATCAACAGCTGTCTGGATCATTTTGTGACTGCAACTACTTTAAGTGTCCAGTGCTGTGTAAATACATGGTACTTGGTAGCTTGTAAATGAAATGAAAGAATAAAGTTTTATTTATGGCTACTTCTCTGTTTGCAAGCAGATACCTTGTATATTATTGTAAAATACGGGTATTTTTAGAAGAGATACAGTATATTGATGGGTTACTCAATTTTATAGACAAGGTTCTTCAGGATTTATGGCCAGTTTAGATACAGGTAGTCGGAGATTACTGTATATGAATATATTGAAAAACTGTCACAGCATTATACACAATGTTTTTTTTTGTATGTTCTTCACCAATCTGTATGACACTGCACCTGAACACTTTTGTGTGTGTGAATGACCATGCCAAGTCTTTTCTTATAGCAGGGGACTGGCTTCTGAAGCAAAACAATAACGGCACCTTCCTTCTGTTCTCAGAAAAAAAAAATTGAGAAAAAAAATTTAAAAGTATTTTCAGTAGAAAAATATTACCCTCTGAGCAAAATTTCCAGAAATTGATTAAAGTAGAGGAAATAAAGGTTTTTAAAACTGACATTTTTGAAGCTTAAGGATTAATCAATTTTTAATTGGTATTTTAGTCATGTAAGTGACCAGAAATAAAACCTTAACATTAATTCCTTATATGAAATGGGTTGCTATTGTTGCAACAAAATATCTCAGAAATCTTTTATCTGTCCTATTTGAATTTCTATTGGATGTGGAAAAAAAAATTTACTGGGCTTCTTTTGTAGAACTGAAATACTGTCTGGTTTTAATGAAGAAACTTATTATTTTGTGGAAAAAGAGATTTAATGTGTCCTTAGGTAATCCTGTTACCTGACACTATTTTGATTCCTATTCTTTATAGAGAACGTTTTGTGTTAGATCAGTAAAATATGTGAATATTTATTTGTATGTTTTTATTGGAGCGGCACATCTTTTCCTTACAGGCTTTCAAGTGGTGTTTATTTGAATATCTATGTATAAAAGGCCACAGAGGAAGGGAAGGAGTGATGAAGTTAAGACCACCTAGAAATTCAGTGGGCATAAATGTAGGCACCTTATGTGGAAGAAATGGCAGAGTTCAGCCTTAGTACGTGTCAGTCTTAGACGTTGTTCACTCTTGAGAGACACTGAAGCACAATGTACAGTGATTGGAGCATGGCCTTCAATTCAAAATACATTTAGGGATGTTCTCTTACGTTTTCAGTATTGCAGTACTTCATGTTTTTCAAACTATCTATTTATTTTTGTCAAATTTCTTTTTTTTTTTTTTTTTCAAAAAAGAGTATTGAACTTTTAAATACTGCTCTGGAGCCTTTTTTTTAGGCCTGAAACTGCTGATGTGTGAAATATCACTCTTCAAGGAAAAGGTATGCTTATTATGAAATAGGAGAAGTTACACATTTTAAAAGGTTTCACACTTTGCACCTGTTCTACTTTGACTTGAAACTCAAGAATATGCCAACTTATGCCACTTAGCATTGTGTATTTTTAAACAGGGTTTTGAACAGAGCATACTTCTCTCTTACCTTTTTCAATAATAGTAAAAAGAATTAAATGTTAAAGAGCAACTTTATTTTGTTATTGCTAACAGGTTTTGAGTGAGTGTTAGTGGAAGCTTTTAAGGAAAGCTCCCCTCTAACCCTGCAGGAGCCAATCACCCTTATCTGTTTAATCTTTCGTGACAAACAGGGGGGAAAAGGCACTCTTTCTATGGTAAAAAAGAGGCATAAATTATTCCATTTGGGCAGAATATCTAAGAGACTTAAATTAAAAGGAAACAAGGAAGGATGAGATTGTCCTTTTTCTTTCCTTTTTTCCCCCATTTCTTAAAATATGAAAACAATCCATTGTAGTTCATAGTACTGAAGATAAATGTATTTCTTTGCAAGGACTTGAGTTTTTGAGTTGCACTGAGGTCTGTCTAGTCAAGCAGAAATAAATATATATGTGCATTTTACTATTTTACTGTATTTTAAATATTTGCTTTTTTAACCTTCAGCTAAATCATTAATTTATTATTTTGTCTTAAAAACCTTGCATTTTTCAATGCAATAAGATTGTTGATAGCTTGGATTCACATTGGCTAGCACAAAACTATAAGATAGTAAAGCATGAAGTCCATTTGGCTACCTAACAATCTGGAATTACATGTAAATAGGAATGTCTCTTTAGTATGGAGATTGAGATTTTTATCTTTTTTTTGTCACTTTATAGAACACAAAAAAATGAAGGGAATTTAATCAAAACTCATTTACTAAATCACTTGCACTGTCAAGTAAAAGATGGATATTTTTTTCCAGGTGTTGCTTCATACTGTAGAGGACCACGAAGGCGTTGCCCTTTTTCAGTTAATTACTTATTTTCTCCCCCTCCCCTCCTACACATTTATTCTTTTTGGCCAATCTATCCTATTGCTGCACTTTGATATTTTGATAGTATGAAGAATCCTGTTGTTTCCAGTTCAAGCTGTTGTAGCAGATCTCTTAGTTTCTGCCTAGCAGAAGACCATGTGCAGCAGCAGAATTAGCATGAACAAATAAAGAGGACTGATGGAGTCAATTTGTATTTCTTAGATGTTGTGATATTTAAAATCACACTAGACACAAGTCTTGACCTTCGTTCCTGAGTTGCTTTGTGGACAATCTGTGCTTTAGCTGCAGTGAATGACTGATGCAGGGAATGGCTTTGCCCTAGAAAATCTGAAGTATGAACAGAATTTAAAGCATGTCCTTCATGTTCAAGCATTAAATCACCAAAATTTGATAATGTCTGTATTAAATATATTTCAGATTATTTTTAGCCTGCCCAGTATGCCTGTGAAAATTGCATCTCCAGAAAGGAACTCTATGGCAACAATAGCATGCAGGAAACAGGCTGATACTGCCCTACAAACATAAAGATCCATAAAGGAAGACAATGGTGGTTGTTTATATTCTTCATTTTGTGCTGTTTCCTTTTCTCAGACTCGAGTGAATCCAAATGTCTGTGGGAGGCCTTATATAAGCACAGTGTAAAAAATGTTGATGAGAAAATGCACCACTCTAAGCATATAATAATTCACCTCATCTATGCAGCATTTTTCAACATAAATATGTATTTTTAAGTATTTATTCTGGGTTTGTGTCTAGAAAGATGCAAGAAAAGTCAGTATCAGTCATGACAGAAAGAGGAAATTGTTTGCATCTTTCCATTACTTGCTTCTGGAGAGGATATGAAAAAGCTTTTATCTAAAGAGATCTTTTAGCAAAATGCAGTAGATAGAAGTCAAAGGAGAGTGATTCTTTCAAGTGAAACAGAATTGTTTTTCATGTAATTGATACCCAGTTAATGTATTGTATTGTCTTGGTTTTCAAAAATCTTTTGAAATTCTGGGCTTGATGGATAAGCTGTTAACTGGAAACACTCTTAACTCCTATCTTTATAGGCAAACTAATGCTCTCCATATTTCTTTGAGTTCCCTTCAGAAGAACATTCCTGCTTGGTTCAGCTTTTGTGTTTCAGTTCTGTTCCATAGGGGAGCAATGCCTCAAAACTTTTGTGGACATGTCCATTGCTGCCACACACAGGTGTGCTCCAGCTTTGTTGTCATGCCCTTAAATTCTTGGACTTTGCTATGAATTTATCATAAATTTCAGGTCATTAGTTTCATCATGAATTTCATCATGACTTCATCATGAATTTCAGATCTTCACTGTATGTAGCAGAAAAAGACTCAAATTTCTCAGAAACAGCTTCTTGAGACAAAACTGAAAGAATAGTTAGACTTGGTTTCTGGTGGTTGGGATTAACCCAAATCCGCTTCTTACAGGCTAGGAAAATGTATAGTGGGACGGGATTGTTTTCAGTATGGTGGTCACTGGATAAATGATGATGATGAATGTTAGGATGTGGTCATCTTTCATCACTTCATATCTTAAATATCCCCTTTGCAAGTTTTCTAGTTTGTTTTGTTTCTGATGCATCATCAGCTGGTCTAACCACTGTGCCTTCACTGCTAGGCAGAACTAGTGATATGGAACCAAGATGCCACTGCTTTCATCTGATGGTGTGGGCTTGGAACTGCCTGTGCAGGATCTCTGGGTCAGGTAACACCATCCACGCTCATGCTGTCTGGCACTCAGCATTTGAGAGCCTGAAATAGGAAAGTTAGGGATAGTTAACTGTAGTTAACTAAGCTGCAGACTTTTTCTGTACCATATCTTGGCACATTTAAAAAGAAAAAAAAAGAAATACTTTGTTGGAGACTGACTTAACAGCACTCCCTGAACTGAGCACTTCAGAAGTGTCAGGGGCATCTCATGCACTGTGTCTCAGCTCTATCTATCCAGGTTTATAGAGGCTCTTCCTTATGTTCAGTAATCTTTCCTTCAGCTTACTCAGATCCTTCTGTTTTGTCTTGAATTACTAAAACTGCAGTCAGACATAAATTTGGGCAAAAAGCAGCTATGTCCTGCTGTGCTGGTTTCAGTTGGTGGCTGTGCAGTCCCTACCCATGTTTGTGTTCTGTATGTGGGTGTTTCCTGTCACTATGTGGGACTGTATCTGCTTCATTATCTATGTTAAAGTTCCCTGAATCCATTTGTATTTTGTGGACATGCAGGCAATCAGGGAAGACCAGTAGTTCCTGTAGATTTCCTTCAAGAAATACAACTTGCATTTTGTCTGTGACCTGAATCTGTAACTGAAACTTTCAACTGAACTGTGGATGAAGGGCTTGAAAAACCTTTGGGAGTTTGGAGAGGGGGTTTGTTTGTTTGTTTTTAAATTCAAGATAATACAGGATCACAAGGTGGAGGGAAAAAACCCCAACATTTGTTGAAGTAAGTTTTAAGCAAAAAAAAAATCAATGTTGCATAATGCAACTGATGAAAACCTCCTGTGTTCTTAGAGAAGAGGTTAGAGTGTTTGGCTTTTGAAAAAACTTTGACCTATGAAACTGAAAAACTTGTAACTTTTAATAGCTCAAGGTAGTACCTTCATTTAATCTGTTTATGAAGCTCTTTTGCTTGGAAAGTTTCTTAAGTTTTGCATCTCATTAAACAACAAAAAAACCCAAACAAACCCAAACCCTTCTTACAAAATCAAGTAACAAAATCCTCATTCCTCCAGGGAGATAATATTGTTCTGAGAGTCCAAGTTGAGCTTGGATGCTCAAAAAATTTCTTATCTCCTCCCCCGTGCTCACAGTCTGTTTTGAACAAGTACATTCTGGTTTGGAATATGTACAAATTCTCTGAATTGCTGAAGGAAGGCTTATCATCTCCAGTGCCTTTGAATATGCAATTAAGACCTCTAATTGTATTTGGCACAGACACTTATTCCACTCTCAGCTGATGGTGATTTAGTTATGTGGTTGTTGCAGGGTGCTTGAACAGGTGATTTGTCACTTCAGCATCCACCTGTAGGATGCAGTCCTCAACATAGTTTGAATACGAAGATTTACACTGCTGTGTTTTAGGAATTTACTCCCCTTCCCCTTTGGTCCAGTTTAAGGCTTTTATTCAGATGCCTTGCGGTGGGTAAGTAAAACAGCACTAGTTTAGTTTGCCATTGTTCTGCACCGATGAAGACAGTGACATCTCTGTGTTACCTGGACTTTTTTTAAGAGATTTTGTGCTCTCTGAATTTTGTGCTTTGTGCTCTGTGAATTGGTTTATCTGAAATAGGAGGTGATGGAGTTAATTATCTGTTGGTTACAGTTGACAGAGAAAAGCTATAACTTTGTTTTCTTATAAGTAACAAAATTAAATAATTTCTCTCTTGACACTATTCCACACAAGATTAAGAAAGCTGTGTATCTTTTCTAAGAAAGTAGAAGTGCCGAGGTAAAATCTGGTAAGTGTTACAATTGGTCATAATACCTTTGGGAAAGCACTTGCATGGATAGCGTATTTGTTATCCTGCCTTTGTTCCCGGAGTGGATACACAGCTAAAAACACTGACTCAGAAGTATTTGTGATGGATTGTTATTTGCCCTATAGTAGTTTTATGGGTATTTTGGTTAATATAAGTTTTCTTTAAAGAGACTTATTTTGTAAATGCATAATGTGAATTCTTGGTGATAAGTGAGAAAGTATAATGAGTTCCAGTGGCCAGTTCGTATCAGAAATTCAGTGAAGTTGTGAAACTTTGAAGTTATCTCTATGCAATTACCTGGCTGACTTCAGCCAAAACACTTTTGAAACTAAGTGGTGTGCTCAGGGCCCGCTACTGTAATTTAATTGGTTGCATGTGTTTTTTCTTTGTTTTTTTAAGAAAAAGACCACTCTGGCTAAGAGGAGAAGGTAATAGTACAGCCAATTTTAAACTAATCTGTCTTGTGTTATTTCTGCTATTATGATTGAGTAGTTTGGTTGGAGGTGGTGTGCGAGTGGTTACAAAAGCTGGTTACAAGCCATCTGTAAAAGGGTGCTGTGCAATGAATATCTGCAGGGAAGTGCTGAACGGTGAGTAAATGTGGAGAGCTTCAATGTACTGTAGTCTAACACCTCTTTCCAGACAGAGAGTATTGTGGAATTTGATCCCAGTAGAGTTCAGAAAAGATGTGTGAGGTGTTACCTGCTACAGAAACACTCAGAGGTGTGAGCAGACAGAGATACTCCATCAGGATTTCTGCACACTGGGAGACTGATGTGTTTCCTCATCTTGTGTTTGATCAATCACGGACTCTTTGCCCAGAGGAGACTCAATGCTTCTCAACAGTGTAGGCAAAGCTGGCTTTGCCTGTGAGAGATGATGGAGTGGGGCTCCCTACAGTAGAAGGAGGAGGGGAAGCCAGTGGAATTTTTTACAGGAACTATAGGGAAACAGGCAAGCGATTTTCTGGAAGTGGGACAGATGACAAGAGTTGAGAGAAACCCCTTCTTTTCCATAGGAGTCACTGTCTGTGTACTGGTTGTTCCCTTCCTTTCTGTTGTTCTGAGCAGAACTGCAACTCCAGACTTGGGCATCAGCTCAGGCTGTCAGCTATCTGCCTCCTTGGCTGAGTGCCTGCTTTGCCACTCTGCTGTTTAAAGTCAGACCTCCAAGCCCGTTTTTACTTTTAAAGTCCCTTCTGAGTCTCTCCTTCCTAGGTTACAAGCCCTGTTGGATAAGGGCCTTACTTTCTAAATAGTGGAGGGGAGTATCCTATATTAAACCTGCACACAATTGAATCCAACTCACTGAGTAGTCTCATCTATGCTGTAATTGACTGAGTCATGGCAATATGTATCCTTTATTTTTAAAGCATTTTCATATTTCTTCAGTCACTGCTTATATTTCAGCTCACTGATGAAGAGGTCCTTGCAGGATGTGACTCCTTCCTCTGCTTTCACTAATGATGCTTCCCCTGCAAAGAGGTTTGCAGTAACAAGAAACCTGTCATGACACCACAAAAATGTCTTGAGTACCAAAAAAAAGCAGTGTGCCCTTGTGGCTAAGAAGGCCAGTGGTATCCTGGGGTGCATTAGGAAGAACTCTGCCAGCAGGTCAGAGAGGTGATCCTGCCCCTCAGCCCTAGTGGGGCATATCTGGAGTGCTGTGTCCAGTTCCGGGCTCCTTAGTGTACAGGAGGGATGTGGACCTTCTGAAGTGGGTCTAGTGGAGGGCTATGAAGATGATTAAGGGACTGGAGCATCTCTTACAAGAATGGCTGAGGGAGCTGTGCCTGTTCAGCCCGGAGAAGAGACGTCTGAGAGGGGACATCATCCATGTCTATCAGTGTCTGCAGGGAGGGGTCAGGGGATGGACCAGGCTCTGCTCAGTGGCGCCCAGCAATAGGGGAAGAGGCAACAGGCAGAAACTGATGCACAGAAAGTTCCCCCGAACATGAGAAAGAACTTCTTTATTGTACAGCTGTCTGTACAGTGGAACACATTGCCCACAGAGATTGTGGAGTCTGCCTCATTGGAGATACTCAGAACTGTCTGGTTGCAATCTTCTGCTATGTACTCCAGGATGACTTTGCTGGAGCAAAGAGATTGGACCAGGTGACCCACTGTGGTCCCTTCCAGCCTTGCCCAATCTGTGATTCTGTGGTAAATGATAAATTTTGGTCTTGTGTCTCAGGCGGCATTAAAAACCCTGAGATTATAATGGGAATATATTCTCCTCTGGTGATCAGTGTTCTCCCTGAAGGTAATCATGGGAGTTCCATGTGCCACCTTGTGCATACAGTTGGACTTGGCCCAGGCTTGCTTTGACACCAGCACAGTGTGCTGTCATGGAGTATTTTTCATGGTTCTACAGAGAGGTAGCAAATGTCCCAACAGCGTGTGCAGAGGGTTCTGCAGGAGATTATTGGGTTGTGTGTTGGAAGCTACTTCTACATGTTAAATCCCTGAGTTACAAATTTCAGCTTAGTAGTAGTGCTCCTACACTGGAGAAAGATAAAGAGTTTAAAATGCATCAGACAGGCTGCAAATGAACTTCGATGAGCAGAAAATGAAATCTTACATGGTGCCAGCCACGAGGAATGCAGTTAACAAACTTGAAGTTTCCTATTTGTTCTGTTTTGGCCGAGCTCTTACCTACTGCGTTACAATATTTTAAAGGTTTCTATTTCTTATCTTAATTGACCCATCTCCCTGAACTAAGAATCTGGAAGTTTTCTCTGGAGTGGCAGCCTATGCATTTTTTTTTTTTTTTAACTTTCCTATTGAGTTTTTTAGCTGGCCTGCATTGGAAAAAATTTAAAATGAATACATTAATTTAGGCACCTTTTCTTTAAGTGTATAAAACATAAATACTACTGACAATGCTTTTATATTGCAGATTTTACAGAGCTTAGGGATTTGTCTGGGCTGGGGTTAGTTTGCTTTTATGCCTGCCATATTTTTCCCGTTTTCTGGAGAGTCTAATGCTGGGAGTGATCCCTTCATAGCCTCTGATGCCACACTGTCCCGGAGAACACGGGTCACTAAGGGCTGAAGTGCTGCCGGCTCTGTGTAAAAGAAACGTGACTGCTTCCCTCAGCAGCAGAGACAGTTGTATATCTGGGCAGACTGTGGGGATCTCCAGGACAAAACGATTCTGAGATATTTTAAATTTCTCCAGCCCGTATAGATCTACTGAAATCAGTATTGAAGTCTGGCTTTGGGTGATGAGGACTGTGGGTTGCCCAGGCAATTCATGGACTCCCCATCCCTGGCGGTGCTCAGTGCCAGGTGGGATGGGGCTCTGAGCACGGGCATGGGGGCTGGACCTGGGTGGTGTTTGAGGTCCCCTCCAGCCCGCACTGCTCCGTGACAGCACCCAGAGGACGGCGCGGGGCTCCTGCGGGGCCGCAGCGGCACCTGCCGGGCAGGGACCAGCACTGCGCGCCGGGGCGGCCGCGGGAGGATGAAGATGCTCCGGGGGCTTGTTCCTGCTCCCTTCCTGAATGAGCACCAAAGCCGATCGAGCCGTTAAGGACTTGGGGTGTGTGTAAATAAATTTATAGCTTTTAATTTTTTTTTTCCCCCTGGGCGGGAAGGCTCATGAGCAGTCGCACGGCTGCTGTTTTTTCTCTCACAACACTTCATACCTGCGTCTGGCTGCAGCAAAGGAAAGTTATTTTATGCTTTTACTGGTGTCTTCATGTAAATCAGAGCAATTCCTTTATTCCCTTAGGACTGGAAATGAGGTGTGTGGATTTTACCAGGGAAAGCCTGATGTGATTAGGGTCCATTTTAGGGTAGGCAACTTGTTGCAGTAGTTTGCCCTGGTGGCTGCAGTCAGTGTGGCCATCCGTACTAAACTGCTTTCTAAGTTTCAAACAGCCAGTAATGAGTAGTGTGGTGTTCTTAGCAGCTGCTCCTTTTCCTCTGAAAGTCGCTTTCTGGTTGGTACCAATGCCATGGGTTTGGCAGGATGCACCAGCTTCCAAAGAAGCATTCCTAGGAAACCGGTGGGGCTTTCCGAGCCCCTGGGGTGTCTGCAAACAGGAGAATTGAGGGTAGTTTATCAGAAGATGTTTAAAAGTGAAATGACATATTGTGAATTTAGTCTTTCTACCTTAAGGTTGTGTATAAATGGCAGAATCAGGATAACCATATGCTGAAAATTTTCAGGAGCTTTGGTTGTAGCTTATTTTATTTTGGTTTGCTTTGCTTTGATTTAAGTTTCTATGAAAATAGGAATTTTATTTATTTATATACTTATTTTTTATGGCTGCTATTGATTCATAATAGGGAAAAGAAAGCATAGTTTATGAAGTGATGAAATGAGGTTTCAGGTGGATGCCTAGAGCAGGTTAATAATTAGTAACTATTTGGAAATGTGTACTTGTGAAGAAACAACAGAGAGTGTAAGATGATCTGGCTTGGTCAAGGTCACAAAGGAAACATTCCACAGAGACACTTAAGTGAAGAAATAAAATTGTTGTCTATAATTTTGGGCACCGTATTTTTTACTGCTACTCTTCCTAGCAAATCAGATCATTTTGCCCCACTGTGCCATCCTAGCTGCTCCAAAAATGGCAAAAATAGCATGTGTGGCAGTGCTTGCCAGGATCAAACTGTCAGCATCATGATGCTTGAATCCTGACAGTGGAACACAAGGTTGGTGCCTTGAGCTTTTCTGCTGGATTGGAACCTGCTCTGAAGTTCAGACCTGAGCTTGCCCAGGCCATTGTGGGGCCTGTCTGAAAACAGAGGTGCTTAGGGGCTCCAGCATCTATTTGCTGCATACAAAAGAACAAGGAGGAGATTAATCTTTATTGCATTCACCTAGTTTGATATTTAGTAGGCAGACCAAAGATTGCTTTAGCTAATTAGGCTCTCTAATTGGATTTTAAAAGTTATTAACCTTTTAAATTGGTTCTCCAGAGTGGTATGTCAGCATGTTCTGAGCTAATGTGCAGCCAGCTCGTGGTTCCACTTGCAGGGCTGACAAGCAGAGGGCAGGCAGGGTCGGGTCAGCCCTTGGGGAAGGGAAGACAAGGAAAACTCTATGGCCCTGCCAGGGATGCAGGAGAGGAAAGTGGTGCATATTGTCAGCATGTAACACCAGGCTGGGTGTGTTCCCAAGTAGCTGCTGCCTTACTTTCTGCATCACTTCCCACTCGCAGAGCCAGCAGGGATTTTACCATGAGGCTGAATGAAGGTCTCTGCAAAGATAGTTTTTCTTCTTTGATTCTGTCCTGCCTTTGTGTTTGCCTCTCCTGTGGCATACATAGTATTTCTTTGTCCCACAGACAGTAAGGAGTTCATCCTACCCTCCCCCTGAGGTGCACATTACAGAGTGCTGAGAATGAGTGACCAAATTTGAGGGGAGGGGGGATGTGTCAAAAGCTGCAAAGGAGCATACCATTATTTGCTGTACATATTGTAAGCTATGATTAGTGTTTTACAAGTTTTGGACCAGGTCTGTTGGCAGCTTTTTAACTTGTGATGAATTTGAGTGGTGTTTGGTATTTGCTTCTCTGTGCCACTCAGTCCCAAAACAGCACTATATTAACATGTCAGAGATAACCTGGAATGTTTAGATATACTCATCACCAAAGCTGTACAGATGGATGGGATTTGGGTCTGCTGTAGCGTGTCTATAAGAGCTTTCCTGCAAGCATTTCTCCTTGTGGTTTAGGACTTCTGAAATTTTCTTTTACCTCCTTAACGATGTACAGTATATGAAGTCATGTGGCAAGAAAAAAGATACATATTTATTTATTCAAAGTTGTCCTATTAAGTAGAAGCCAATGTACAGCACAAAATCTCACTGATATTCAGTTTTCATGTAACAAGAAGTTTTAACCTCCCAACTTTCAAGACCTGTTGCATTTTTCTTTCTTGACACAATAATTACTTTTCCATGGCTTGTAGGTTACAGCACTCTGTGAGAGCTGGAGAACTGAGGCCAGCACTAGGCCATTTCTGGTGTCAAATATGCCATTTGATGGATTTAATTAACACAGCAGCTACACTGTGCTTGCTGCTTTCCTTCCATTTTATTCCCTGACCATAGATGATGCTCTACCTGCTCCACTGAGCCCAGCCTGACTGTCCCAGCCGTGTCACACTGTGTTGCTGGCAGCACGTCACAGGGCTGTCAGCCTGGTGACAATGAACTTCTGCCACTTCCCAAAGCTCCAGGGCTGACTGCAGTCCTCAGCTGCCAGCCTGAAAGGAGAAAATATGTCATGCTTCCTGTGCTGGGCATTTTCTCTAGTTCCCCTTCCAAATGCTTTGCTGAGAGACAAAGTAACTTTTTCAGCTGTACATCGTACTCAGTATAAAATATTCAGAAAGGAGGTTTGCCGGAAGTTGAGGATAGAGTTAATGCATGCAGCAATAACACTTGGTTCTTTTATCACATGGATCTTTATTCTTTTTATGCAAATTTTCTGAGTTCAGCCTGGAGTGAGAAACGTGTAGCTATGGAATGCCAGACTGAGGTATGGAATTTTTCTTAATGGACTATCAACAGTGGTGGAAAAACTAAGTTAGAAAGAACATTTTTTTTAAAAAAGTTCGATTAAACCAGTGCATTGCCTGCCCTTACATTATTACCAGCTTTATGTGTGCCTTGTTGCAGAACCAATGTGTGCAGTAATTTTTCTGTCAATATTAGTACTTTTCCTTTCAATTGTTAAACTCTTTCTAGAATATACTGGGAGATTTCTGAACTAGTTTGTTACGCTGTGTGTTAAACCTAAAATAGTGCAGCACTGTCCCTTCTTCTTGTATCAAGGCCTGTAAGTCTTCTGTGCAGTTCATTCATCAAAGTTTATGCTGTAATGGAAATGTTCAGTGGGAATATGTAGTTGTAACCTCTACAGCCTGAAATGACGCATATTTGGAAAAAATCTTAATGTGATATGTTGTAATAATGGGTTATAAAAGTATGAAAAATAGATTCCTGCCCTATCCCTCCCCTGAAAGATTGATTATGCACTTCTTGGAAATGTGCTTTCAATTTTGGAATGCCACATTTTGTCTGTCGTGGTTTATGAGCTCAGGTATTCCTGAGCAAACACAGCCCTGCAGCAACTGGACCTGACACTCACTTGAGACAGGGAGGAACACGAAACTTGGAGATGTGTAGTCTCATCATCACCTCCTGGTTTGTGTTAGAGTATCTTCTTGAAACCCCAGCTGAGAGAAAAGTTCTGCTGTTAGTGTACTAAAATCATAGGTGGTGAGAGTGAATAATGAAATTGAGCATCTTTTAATTTTAAAAGACAGAGTGGAGAGAGATGTTTCCTCCCCAGTGTATGGAAAGGAAGCTGAGCAGAAATAGAAGTAAGGTTGGGCCATGTATTTGAGAACTGTATCTCTGATTGGGGCATTGAGTCTTACTTCTAGAACCATGAGCATCTAGAGAAGCTAGTTGAATGCTCTTTCTTTCCCACTCAGGAGAAACTAAAATATGTTTAAAAAAAATATATGTATTGATTGTGTGCTGTCAAGGCAGTCTTCATCTGTTCCTCCAAAAGATCAGACAGAACCTTGCTGTCTGTAGTTTGGGATTGGCACAAATGTGTCTGTGTGCTTATATATGTGTATATATATGTGTGTCTGTGTGTGTATGTGTGTATGTATGTGTTTGTGTGTGTATTCTGTCTTCCTTCACAAAGAAGAAAATGGAATACACTGTATGTTCAGAAAAAGACTTGCATTTTGGGAAGTTCTGGATGGCTGTAGGCTGCCACACAAGCAGATTTGTTTTCAAGGGCACAGTGGTTCAATCTTGAAAGCTGATAATCAATATTTTAGTTCAGAGCTGCTCAGACCTCTGCAAACATGCAACTTTAAAAATTATTTACAGATATTTTTGTTTAGATTTATAAAAAATTAATGCTATCAAAAGTCACCATCAAAGGTAATGAACCATAAAAAGTGTATAAAAGAAACTGAAAAAATCTATAGAGATCATAGATCAAATATAAGTTTATAGGTTTTATAGTGCTCTGTGGAACCAATACTTTTCAGAATGTAAGTTGGCCCTGGGAATCTGATATATTCACACTGCAAGTCTTGATTAATATTGTCACTTCATAGGTAGTATGAAAGAAAATATTATTTACAATATAGTTGAAAGCAGAATAAGGTTTATTTTAGAAGAACTGTAACATCAAAGTCAATTAAAATTCAGTGTTATTATACCAGTATTAAAACTATTGGAGTGAGTGCACCATAGGGAATTATTCAGCTATTAGCTATTTCTGTGCTAAATGGAACTCCAACAAAGCTATATTAAGGGGTAAATGCCAGAGATAAAAGTGGACTTGAACTGTCGTTTTTGACCTCTAATATGTACCTTTTGTCCCACTCTGTTAAAGCCTTTGTGTCCCGAGTGCACTGTAAGATTCCACAGGTCAGGAGTGTTTTGTGCGTGGCTTTTTGCTTTGGTGCCATGGGTCACTGTTTGCACAAACAGCAGCAGCAGCAGCTTGGATACCAGTGCAAAACAGCCTTGTTTAAATGACCATTTAGTGGCAACTGGTCCTGGGATCCAGCTTTTAGTCCTTATTTAGTTACATGTCCTGAAGGAAGAGGAGGGGGAGAGGTTTCTGTCATCACTTGTCTCAATTTGCTGCTTTCCAGTCCCCTCAGTTGTAGTAGATCAAACCTCTGTGCTAACTCCTCTCCCGTGATCCCTGAGAAGTTTAGAAGAAGGGGAGTTAATCCAGAGTTGCTGCTGCAGTGCTGATGGTGCTGCAGAAACCAGATAGGCTCACAGGAGCTATTTCCTCACAGTAGATTCTTCCTTGCAAACATCTTCAGTGCTGAGCCGAGGGCTCCTGTGGGACTGACAGATAAGGACTCATCGTCTTTATCCCTCTTAATTTCTCATGTTAAGTGCTCTAGGGCTCTTTGTAAACTAATAGTAGTAATATTGACAGTGGTTGTTACTTTTTTGCTTTACAAATCAGTGCTGAATGTACCGTTGTAATTCTCTCCTCCAGTTCTGAGAATTAAATGCCATATTTGTTTCTGAAGTGAAGGAAATGTGCAGGTTTTAATCCCATTTTTGGAAATCCTTTTACCTCTATAATCATGGAAGGCAGAGAGCAACATTAGACACATATGTAAACCATGATTTTATTTTCCTTTCTCTGGTGCAGTCCCAACTGCTTTTTCTAAAATCCTATTGAGCACTTTGAGGAAAAGTTTTAAGGTCCAGAACAATTCAAGCAAAAGCTAAAACGCCTGCATAAAAGTAGTGCTAAAACGCCTGCGTAAAAGTAGTGCCAAAACTAGGAAAACATAGAAGAAATATGAAGCTATGAATATATTGCTGCTGTGTTTTCAGTAACTGGTATTCCGACTGTTGTTACTTGTACAAGGTTGTATTTTCTATTGTATGAAAAGATCGTTAGAAAATAAATGCAATAACTTTGCTATCAGAAGTGGATGAAGCACTGAGGTTTTTAAATCTCAATGCTGCAAAAGAATCTTGCGTTTAATTTCTACATGATCAGGGTGCTGTTGTTTGGCTTGGGTATTTAAGTACAGGGAAAAAGGTGAGGAAGGATGGGGAAAGAGTGAACACTAATGATTAATACATCTATGTCTATGCCTTTTGCATTGTCTTAAATGTAAGGTGAGACTTCAAAAGAGACACTACTTCAGCAAACGCAGCAAACAGTGTCATTGATGGACATGACTAAATTTCCTTAAACCTTTGAAAATCCAAATACCTTCTATGAGATGAAGAAATCTTTAAGCAATAGGATGTATGAAAACTGTCTGATCTTCCTTCAAAAACAAGAATGTAAGCTATAAAGGCTTTCACAAATGTGTTCCTCTTATGTAGGACTGTAAGGAATACTGAAGGAATGTGGGTGTGCTATTTTGTGGTGGTCATGTGAGTGTATCCATTTTCTACCAATAGTGAACTGCAGAGGAGCTGTAGCTATACTGTTTTAAATATTGATTTTTTTTTTAGCTGCTCACTTGGGCATTTGAAAGACTTGAAATGTACTATTAAATATTGACTTTTCAGAAAGACATGGACCAATTCTGCCGCTTAGGCTTGGGTAACAATGTACCCCTAATATGTCTACAATACTGTGTTTTACTATTAGTTCAAAAATTTGATAACCTGATAATCCTATTCCTTAAAAAGGGAGTTACTTTTTTTTCCATAGGATTGAGGAGACCATAGGAAAAATGGAGCATTTCTAGTAGAGGAAAACTTGCTCTTCTGATGAATATATTTTCTTACTCATCTAATATGAAGTGAGTGTTCGTTTCCATCATAAACAGCCAATTTTTATTCTCATATGTTTCAGGTAAAGTATTCTATGATTTTTTTCACTAATAGTGGATGGAACTGGGCTTACCTTTCTTGCTTCTAACTAACAAAACTGTTCAGCAAATTGAGAGCTCAGAATATATTTGCACATTTACTGTTAGGTCAAAACTGCTTTGGAGCATTTGCAGTGAATCAGTGAACCTGATGATGGTATTAAAGTAGCACAACTTGGTTAACTTTCTACTATAAGCAATTATTTATTATTTATTATCTTAAAGGCTCAGATATATATCATGTAGTCAACACATTGTTTAAATGTAGTTTAATAGTAGTCACATAATGTTGGCCTCCCCCCAACTCTTTATAAGGTGTCACATGCTTTGGGACAGTTTCCAGAGAGAGGCTCTTGTTCCTTAAATATATTGCGTGATGATGAGATTATCTGATCTAATTTCTTCAGAGTTCCCCACCAGTGGAAGCTTTTGCTGTAGCAGGGATTTTCTCTTGTTGAGGTAGAGATAAATAAGTCCTAGAAATGCAGGAGTGCTTTAGCACGGGTGAGCAGTAAGCCCTGCTGTTGCTGGTAGCCTTGGAAAGAAATGCCTGCTGACTGTGTAAGTCCCAAGGCTACAGGGTGTTAGAAGCTGGGATCGTACAGTAGAGATACAATCATGATGTGCTTGCCTCAGTGTTTCCCCTGTGATAGCACGTGGGACAGGTTATGGGGCTGTGGCTGTTCCAGCCCTTTTAATGTTTTTGTTACCTGAGGGGTCTGAGCTTTTCTGGCTGCCTCATGCTGCAATGTGGACTTTGGTGGTGGATCTTCCAAAGCCCCTCAGGATCCATCCAGAAGGTTTGGGGTGGGAATCCACCCTGCACCTTCTGTGGTTGTTTTCTGCTCATTTCTGCAAGAACAGGTGCAACTGTGTTCAGTCTTCCATGGGATGTGCTGACCCTCTACCAGCAAGTGAAAACCATTCCCTCCAAGGTTCTGGGGTAGGGAAAGAGTAGAAAGTACTTCAACTGAGAAACTTCTTTGGCCAGCGGTGCTTTGCACTGCCTCTCAGTATAAAGCATTTGTTGTCTTTCTCCTGTTTAAACCAAGGTTGAAATTTAATTTAAATGTCTTCTGGTCATGCAATACCCCTGGGAATGAATCCTATAAAACAGCCTGTATCAGGCCTGTACAAATTGTAGACCTGCTTAGTCTGAATGAGCTTTAACTTTGTTACCTTAGTACAGAGTAATTAGTAGAAAACCAAAATGCAATTTTGTCTAAAAGAATGGCAGTTCTGTGGCTTTACCTCACCTATAGCCTAGTAAAGGCTTTTAGTGTCCTGACAAGCAATCTGTCAGAGCAGGAATGTTGAGTGCATTCATTTTTTACTTCAGTTCTTTTCTTACAGGAGCTCAAGTGACTCCACTGAAACTCTGGCATTTATCACAGACAAAATTAGGTCAGAAGAGAGCACAGAGGTACCGAACTGAAAAGAGAGAAATTCATCCTTACAAGAAAAAACAAAGTATCAAACTGCAAACTTGGGTTTAATTTGTTTCCTCCACATAAGGTAAGACTTTTCATAAGGGATTTTCCAGGCAAGCTAATGGTGTCTTTGATATAAATGTACTACCAGGTTTTGTAGGAAGAATATGAAGTATTTTTTTGTAGAGCTATGTAACTTCAAGTAACCAAAGAATAATCTTTTTCCTAAAATTAAGCAAGAGCAACCTAGGGAAGACTCTGTCCCAGTTTGGTCTTATGGTTAGTGTCCAGTCATGCAAACTGTTTAAGTATGTTTAGGTAGCAGCAAATTACCTAAAGCCATAGCACTATTGCCTCTAGCAAGAAACTGGGTGAGAATAGGTAACAACTCCAGATTTTTTTAATACAAAAGCCCCAAGTAACTATTGAAAACTTTTTTACAACCAACCTACAACTTCCTGAAAGAGGGAAATCACACCTGACATTTAATAGTCCCTGTGAATCAAAGTTTTTTTCGGTAGAGAGGACATGGGGAACAAGCCTGGAAAGGGCAGTCAGGATACAGGAGATAGTTTCTGACAATGGTAATACTGTGTTATATCATGTCCTGTGTGCTGGTCCTGTTATTTACCTTTATGATGTGATTAAATTTCTTGAGGCTACTCATGTGTGCTACCGTGAGCACAGATGTGTTTGCATCCTCAGTGCCTCAGTCCACAGTTGTGTGACCTACACTCAGTTTTCTAAGTGAGAACAAATTGTGCCTTGGTGCAAGGCTCTGCAAACAGAGGGAACTTGACCAGAAGAAAGAACCTGGCAGAGCTCTGGCCACCGAGCTGTGACTCTGACAGTGAACAGCCGAGGTGACCAGTGAACCCTAAACTATTTAAATCCAGCATGAAACAAATTAGTAAAGTGCTTGTGTTTCCAGGTGTTCTATAGTTTGTGTCAAATCAGGGTTATGAACAGAGTCCACCTAGTCCAAGTGAAAAATACCTGAAGAGAAGAAAAATTGACATTTGAACCTTCATACTGAATCATTGTAGTTGGGGTTGAGTAGTGTTTAGAAAAACACCTAGTCCTATTTTGAATGCAAAATGCATACTAGTTTAAAAAATAGAAATCCATCTGAATGAAGATCTTGGTTTGCTTCACCTCTTAGCAAAACTGTGTGGGAGTGTACTGCTGTTATGCAAATTGTATTTGACAAAAGCAGTAGGTGTCTGTTTAAGAGCCTCTCTTATCACCAAGTCATTCCTAATAACAGCTTAACTTTTCATACTTCTGATATCGCAAATACTTTTTGTAAATATTTTATAACGAATTGTCAAATACTTATGTAAAAGCATTTACTGTATTTGCACCCATACCTTGGGGTGTCAGACACTGAATTTTTAGCTAATTTATTTTAAGAATTATTATTCTTGTTTAGCACATCCCATGGTAAAGTCAGATTCTGAAAGGTAAGGACAGACTTTTTATAAGATTGGTAAATCAAAGTCATTCTGTCAAGATCCTACCGTTATTGCTAGAACATTTAATTAACCGGCTTCTAAAGAATTATCACATCTGCATATGGGAAGAATAAATCACTGAGCTAGAAAGCACAAGACCTTCTTAATGTCCTTGTAAATAACATGGAAAATCTGAAGATTTGCCTGGAAGCTGTTGTAGAAGAAAAATCTAGTTTAATGTGCTGACCTGATTCTGTTCCTCTTGGTAACCTTGCTAAAAGGTTTTAAATCAGATGGATGGAGCATATCTGAGAACCTGATAGATAGCAGCATGGATAATGAAGTGTTTTAAATGAAAGCCAGAAAAATATTAGTAATTCTCACTTGAGGTTGAGAGTTTTCAGCTTTCAAATACGGAAAATGATTTTAGAGCATAAGTGTGTATACACCAAAGCATGTTTGTTTTCACATGCTGTTACTTTTAAAAAAAGGAAAACCTGTGTCTGTGTGCATTGACATACATATGTATGAGTGTACACACACGTATTTCATTGAAATGGAAGGTAATTGTTGTTTTCTTAAGAATAACAGATTACATTGTAACACAAGCCTTAAGAAGTTAATAAGGTTTTTCCCATTACTACCCCAAATGAATGCAGTTTTTATTTTCTTCATATTTAATGAAAAGAAATATATTAAGTCACCTTTTCTTCATCTTAGGTATCAGCCTTGTTAGGTACCAGGGCTTAAAAATAGGAATGAGAAAATGAAGCTATGTGTCTCACTAAGCAGTAGTACATTTGCCCAGGAGATGATAATGAGAATTACAGTAGCTCAAACTACTTTCTCTGTTACCAAATGCTAAAGCATTTCTCTTTGAAATGCTCCCAAAGCTGCAGTTGCTCAAGGGCTATAAGGGGCAATCATTTGAGACAAGGAAAAGTCAAATGTCTCTTTTGAAGTGCCAAATTGTATTTTTTTTGAGCACTGTTCTCAAAACGGAAGATAAAGTTCAGAGTCTTTTGCAAGAGAGCTTCAGTGCAATATGCACTTTGCAGAAAAGTCACTGTGGTTTAAGTGTGAGCGATAAGGACTTTGGCGGTACTAAATGAAAGTGCAGGACTTCAAAGTTCAGTGTTTGCCTTGCAACAATTGCCAGTTTCTGATGTCCAGACTCTGAAGTGAGGTTGATCTTTGCTCTCAAAATTGCTAATTTTGTCTCAGAGGTTGAAATTGTCGGGGAGAAGTCAGACATCCCTAAATATGAATTCTGGCTTTTATTTCAGCAGACTGCCTTTGGGTGGGAATTGTCAGGATGCCTGCACAGCTCTCCATTTATACCATGTCTGCCTTTTATGAGTGGAGCTGATGGGAAATGATCTAGTTAAAGAAACCTGATCTGATTGGTAAGAAACCTTTCTGACCACTGTTTGGGTGAGTTGAAGAGGAGAAAAAGGTTTGGCTGTCAAGTAGCAAGTAACACTATTATGAAAACTGCTACCAGGAAGTTGAGGTTCAGGCTGAGGTTTCTGTAGTGCCTGCATGAGAGGGGATACTGCTCCAGCCACCAGCTGTCCAGGAAGAGTCTCCTTGCACTGTTTGTACAAAATGCAATAACTCCAGCAGAGCCAGAGGTCCTCTCAGCAAAACCACTGGTGATCCAAATTGCAGCTTTGGGATCTTTGAGATCAGAGTTAAATTCTTCTGAATTGCTGAGAAGAATTCGCTTTTGGAACAACTTGAACACAAAGATCTCTCTGGCATATATGATCCAACTTTTGAGCAAATGAGATGTGTTAAATTCGTATCTCAGAAGAGATCTCAGATCTCATATCTCAGATGAGCCCTGAAAGCTTGGGTGTTCTGAAATGAATCCGGGTCCATAGTTGTGAATGAATGGCAAAATTTGAAAGCTCTCAGTTTTTGTCCTGATATAACTTTTGTTATTGTTTAAATGTTGACCCTCCACAGGATTTCTGTTAGTTTGTAGGGCAGTCTGTAATAACACCATATGGGTATTACTAGCAGGGTGGAATAGGCATATGGCATGTGCCTCTCTTACTTTCTACCCCTTGCAGAAGCCTTGATAATGCCATGCACTGCTCTGATCACCTGCAAGGAGGGGATCAGGGTTGTGTAGCAAGTTGGGCTGTCTGTAAGATCCCAGCTTTGCCCTGAAAGCTTATGTAGATAATGAGGGAGCTGGAAAAGGAGGGAAGTGCAAAAGGAGGCACTGAATTAAGGATGAATTAAATGTTACCCCATGTACAGTGTATTAAAAATATACTTGCCTGCAAAATGAGTATAGTCCCCACTAAATGAGCTACAAAGTGGTTAGGTGAAGAGAGGATGATTGCGCAACAGTGGACTTCTGTGAGTTGATTCTTAGTTCAGTGAATGGGAACTACTGTCCTATTAGAGATCAATCTGTTGGGAGACATCCATGGGACTTTAACCTTGTTCTCTCACCTTTCTTCATGGCCTTCCCCTTGCTTTGTTCCCCCACTGTCTACCCCAGCCCTCTCATCAAACTGCTGCCATCTGTTCTCTGCCTCCTTATCTGTCCTGCCTGTGCTGCTGCTGTGAAGGGTCACCAAGTTGATTCAAGGGATGAAGCACCCTTCCTGTGAGGAAAGGCTGAGAGAATTGGGATTGTTCAGTCCGGCAAGGCTCTGGGGTGACCTAGTTGTGGCCTTCTCTGAAGGGAGCCTACAAGAAGGCTGGAGAGAGACTTTTTACAAGGGCTTTTAGTGACAGGAAAGGGGGAATGGCCTTAAAATGAAAGAAAGTAGATCTAGTTTAGATATTAGGAAAAAATTCTTTACCATGAGGGCAGTGAGGCACTGGAACAGGTTGCCCAGGGAAGTTGTGGATGCCCCATCCCTGGAAGTGTTCCAGGCCAGGTGGATGAGGCTTTGAGAAACCTGATCTAGTGGAAGGTGTCCCTGCCCATGGCACAGGGGCTGGAACTGAATGAGCTTTAAGGTCTTTTCCAACCCAAATGATTCTATGATTCTGTGAAATCAGACTAAACAAGATTTGCCCAGGTGAGTGTTCAAGCGTGCTTTAGAAGGGGAGTGAGTGATTGAAACAAAATTAAATTAAATCGTTTCACTTTAAGTTGCAGAGAATTTACAGATCAGTCAGGCTTGCTGTCTTGCTGAGGCAGGCCTGTTTGGGAAATTACCTCTAAATATTTTTAGATGTCAAAATATACACCTAGGGGAAAACGTATTCCTTGCACTCAGATGAGCATATATTCCAAAGCATATTGGAAAAAAATCCCTGGTACAGTAAATATAATTCTCTGACATGTGAGAATAAAGGCAGCAGTGTGAACTGCATGTGTAGTGTGTGTGATACCAGGACTGTCACCAGTTCCAGGATTATTGGGACCACACAGCCCAGGTGTTACATCTCTGGCAATACACTACAATATGAACCCCTTGGGAAGGGTTGCCAGCAGTGGATACTTATGGAAGAATATGTAATGTATCAGGATACATTCCCAAGAATATTTTCCTAACCTCCAACAATTTGTAGTTCAGGAACTTTGTGAACTGAGGGTAGCGGCTCCCCATTTAGTATTTGCAATGAGGGAGTGAACACTCATTTAGCCAACGTTACGAGCACATAAGGACACTCTGTTCAGTCTGTATATATGAGTGAGATGGGGAATTAGTTTCCTCATTTCCTGCCTTATGAATGTTTTACTTAGGAATGTTTATACTGTTTCTAGTCAAGCTCTGAAAACAAGGGGAGAGTCCCATGGTAGGGAGGCATTTGATAGGGGAAATCAAAGAGTGGTATTTGAATTAACATTAAGCAACATTCTGGATGTTGTGAATAGTGTTTCTTATTCCCATTGGAACTCTAGCCCTTAAAGGTAAGAAAGTTCTTTTAAATCTTGTGGCCTGGTCATTCATTTTATGGGTGAATTGGTTTACCATTACTAGGACATTTATTCCATCATGTAAAACTGTAATACAGAATTGAGGGTGACCATTTACATCTTTTATGCAATTTCATGGTAGGCACTGATATACCTCTCTGGAGAATGAACTCAGGTAACATGAATAGCTGTTCCATGCAAAATTTCCTTATGTTCTGACTCTGAGGATCTTCTGGCAAATAGATATAATTTTTTAGTTATTTGTAGAACTATTTCTTTTTGTTGTTTTTTTCAGAGATGCATTAAAAAGTAATAAACAAGGACTATGTTTATTTTGGAGAGCAGGATTTAGAAAATACATGTAATTTAATTCTTAACACAAATCTTTGTATATTACACTGTATGATCTCTTTTGAGTTCCAGTTTTAGGCCTGGGTCCTGCAAATTCAACCATGTAAGATTATAACATAAGAAGATTCTGGTAATCTGGTGCCTCCAACTCTGAGCAAAAACTTAGAAAGTTTTTTCAGGAATTATTTTCTAGAGGCCAGGAGATCTCTCCAATTTAACTGATCTAGAATCTGGATCTTATCAAGCAAGGAGATTTGTTCCAGGCCTCACCATGGTGACTATTTATCCATTAGTCTGTTGTATAAAACATACAAGTAATATTGGAGTTGAAATGAGGAACCATCTCATTTTTCTTTCCTGCCCAGGAGTGGCAGAAGGCCAGGTCCTCCTGCTGGCAATCCTTCCAGATCCTTCAGTTTTATCTCCTGACTGTACACTAATGCAGGATGGAAAATTCTCATGTGAAGGGTGCTCACTTGGATTGTAAGAGTGGCAGGGGTTGTGTGTGTCTAGAATCCAATTGTTTCAGTGCCTAAGAAAATGGTGTAAGCATGAAACCCTTTCCACAACAGAAAGATGCTCTCAGCTTCCACTTCTCTGAGTTGCACAGGTAGAGATTCAAGTGTCTGTGCAGGTTTGTTCCTTGATCAGACTTTTGAAATTGTGTGCCTAAATTCTAGTTGCTGAATTTTTCTCACTTTAGGTGCCTAAATTGTCAGTAGATTTGGCCTTCAGTCTGCTATGATTAATCTTGTTCATAGCCATAATTACAAAGTCCCTCTCTCTTCAGACTTCACTAGTGTAGATGTGACCGCTTTATTTTTACCTCATGTGATTAATTTCCTTATTACCAGAAACTCTTGTGGCTATTTTTATTTGTGACTATTTTTTATCAATGAAAAATTTTAGACTGATATGAGAAAGCCATAACACTTAGAGACTAGTGAGGTGATTTGGATGGTCTGAGGCTGTAGCATTCCCAGTGCCCCGGTTGTTTGCCAATCTCTTATCTGCTCTAATTGGAGTATAACAACCCATGCCATTTATCATTAAGCATTGCAACATCAGTCTCTGGCCTTTTCCTGAACTCTGAAGAATTGTGACTTTTCTTTGAACTCTCAGCTTTCAGTTCCACTGACCCTATTGCCCATTTATAACTGCTGCACCATTTATCACTCTTGGGCTTAGAAATATGGTCGAGGGGAAAGACTCAAGTGCAATCATTCACACCTATGGTCGCTTTGTATTTGGACTTCACAGTTTCTGTGTAGTGTAACCGATAGGGAGAGATTAGTTACAAAACTGTAATTCCATTGAAGGATTGTGATAATACCCTACCATAAACTGTATATGATGCTCAAGAGGTTTGACATCATCTGGGTGCTGAGATTAAGTTACAGCATCTACTATTAGTCTGTGTCAGTATCTGTTTTAGAAGGGGTTTTTTGTGTAACCACAGTGTAAAATATAGGACATTTTCTAAGTTAGGAAACTTGCTGTTGCATTAATCATCTCAGAGTCATGTTCATGGTTAAACTATAGCAAAACATAAACCAGATTTGGTACAATAAGACATAAATATTTATTTTTGCATGCTACAGAGAAATTATCTGCATTGACTACTAACAAGGTCTTGGAATATCAGACCAAACTTGGACTAGTTTGGCATTTAAACAGTTTTGTATTCTAGAGAAAAAAAAGAGGCAGCATGTAAACCTATCAGAAAGTTACCGGTGAGCCTAAAGTGTCATCATGTGATGGAGACTAGTTAAGGGAGGAGTTCAGAAAGCTGAGTAGCTCCTCATAAGACTTTGAGAAGAACTTTCTTCTTCTTAGGGTAACTCTCCTGTTGTGAGAAAAAGGTCAGGACCTTGTATCAAAGTTTGGAATTTCATGACATGGAAATAAAAAATACTTTCTTTGAAATAAAAGATGAGGTAATAAAATTAGATAAAAAATATTTGAAGATATTTAATGTCAAAATTCACAGTAAAACTGTGCGAAAGCATTTAACAACTCTTCTTGCATTTCCAAATCCACTGCAAATACACCTTTCTCTTCACTGTGAAACACTGACCTCTCTCTAATGTAACTTGTTAGTGAGAATTTTATAAAAATTTCCAAACTCATTAGAAAGCAAAAAAGCACATATAAGAGTAGCTATCAAAAGGACCAATTAGCCAGAAGTCTCAAGCCCCAAGAAAAGACTCAGATAAGAAAAATTTTGGACAATTTTTTTTTCAACTTTGGATCCCAGGTGCATATAGGTATTTTCTTGAAATTCAGATTAAAATGTGTAATGTCCAGGTGAGACGAAAGACTAGAGAGGTGTTTTTCTTCATTCTCAGCATTTCCTGTTACTTAGCTGCAAGTACTTACATGCCAGTATTCAAATTTGCCTCTTCAGAGAGGGGGTTGTCTTGAATCGTACACTGAAGTGGCTGACTCTGGTGAGAAAGCCTTGTCCCCTCACAAACATCTGAATTGTTCACAGGTCTAATCTTCCCTAATGCTTTGCAATAATTACCATTTAGAATAAAGAAATGTTGTGGTATCCCAATATGGCCATTGGTTAGGGTGCAATGCCACTTAGATTTAATTAGTAGATAATTAGTCATTAGTAATTGTAAATGTTGTGTATACTGAGAGCCATTGCAACCAGCATTGATGTGTTGAAAGAGTTTCAATTTTCATTCATTCAGGGTAAGGTACTTAAGCCACTCTGTATTCAAAGGTAGTACTCAAATGAAGCCCTGTAAATTTTTGTTCCCCTCGGAGGGGAAAATGTAAATGACATGAGCCAGTCACCATTAGATGTTTTCATGCTGGCCTGTTCAAGATGACATAGTTTAAACAGTGTTTCTTGAATCAGGTGGGTTTTAGCGTTATTTAGAATATTCTGTTTAGTGTTAAAGCTAGGGCCATAAGTAAAGGAGAGACATATAGGAAAGGAAAGGTTATTCTGTTTTAAATGTCAGAAATGATTCTTGCATCATTTACTGGAAGCTTCTCTAGAACTTCCTTGCTCCCTCAAGTGTTGCTTAGCAATTTTTAGTTCATATTATTTTAAATTACTATTTCACAAAGATTGAGACAAACATTTTGGTTGAAGCTTCAATAGATTTGTTTGGGAGCTTTTGTATTATGAGTAAAGCAGGGTTAGTATTACTCCACTTCTCCACAAAAGAAGAAACCATGTCCTCTCATAAAAACAAAGAAAATGAGTATTCCGCTTCTAGAGTTTGGAAAAGGGATCTTAATTTCTTTTTGTGGATGATCAACTGAGGATTTGATTTGATTACATTAAAGGTGGCTCTCCACCAGATAGCTGATTTCCTAACTCTGCCTCTGTAACAAAAAATTAACTTCTAAGAAGTATGTTGCATGTATTTGAGAGCTACCTGTATGAAGTCAGTTTTGTTTTTTCCTTAACAGTTCAGAGAGCATTGAGTAGCAATCTGGGTATTGTAGTGATATAGCACCATACTCTTAAGACAGCCTCCACACATGCTCCTCTATTGGAGGGTAGCATTGTCTTTTTATTCCTGAGATGGTAAACCCCAGGGAATTTCCCTCCCAAGTGTGCAGAAGGAAAAATTGGAACAATTAAGTTGCTTGTCTTTTTAGTTAATTTTTTTCTCAGTGGGTTATGAAAATTAAATAGTTAAAATTAGACTATAAATAATGTACTGAACTTGCTCTGCTAAGAGGTGCAATGTTGTCCTTCTCAATAGGAGGACAATTTATACTGTAAATAAAACGAGTTCATTCATTTGTCCAGGGACTGAAGGGGCAAGTGGGAAAGGAAGGACTAATGCAAGCTGCACAGTGGTAAGATCCAGCTTTAATTTGTCAAACCTAGCCTTGCTTCTGTGGCTCTACACAATTTAAATAAGACTTATCTTGGTGTGGACGTGTGAATTTTATTGAATAAATTCCCTATCTGGTGATGTGGGGATCTTTTCATATGGTTTATGTGATATCTAATAGATACTCTTACCCCTTTCACTCAGATTTGAAAAAGAATTGTAGTGGCTGCTCATGCTATTTTTTAATGTGCTTTTTTAACATCCTGTTCTTCAAATTTGAAGTTCAGGAAAATAACTTCTATTTTAGTGACAGCAAAATGCCTGCAGCTTGGATTCTTTGAAAAACTGAAAATGCTTTGTGACATGAATGCAACTTACCCTTAACATTCTCTGTACAGTGTTCTCAGATCTGTTTGCTTCCCGTGTACTTTCAACTCCACTGAAAATGCCTTAAGGTCCCACTTGATAACACTTGTGAGCCAAAGTGCACTCTGGAAAGTGAACCTCTGGAAGATGATCAGAATGGTCTGCTAACTGATGCAGCTGAGTGCTCAAAAAGACTTGGGAGAGATTGCTTTCCTGATGATAGTTTTGTCGCTTGGATTTCTGTGTACATATCAAGGATTCATTTTTTGACAGGTCTCTACTTCTGAATATTACAGAACATGCAAATTCAGACATCAAAATATAGTTGACTGATATTTCCTTGAGCAAGGCTGTTGTAGGAGAGCAAAAAGAGGAAGAATAATGATGAAAAAATTCATCTAAAATTTTTGTTTACGAAGTTGTGAGAAGGAGGTACAGCTTTAAGAGTTAAAAAAGGAGGGAAAATCCCCTAGTACTGGTGCACCTGATGTTGGGGCTTTTTGTTGGATTTTTTTTTTATTTTGTTTTTCTGTAGTTGCATAACTTGGTGTAAGATAAGGCTATGATTTTGCATAAGATTTTCTGGGTTTTTTGGTGTGTTTTTTTTTTTGTTTGTTTGTTTGTTTTTGTTTTTTTTTTTTTCATTTTATTTGTAAGGAAAGCTTGGAAAGGTTGGGTAATTTTCCTTTAGTGAATTTCTTGAGAAGCACCCTGTCTTAACTCACCGTGAAGAGGGAACAGATGCTCTAGATATAGTAGCATGTATGGAAATATAATACTTCAGGAAAAGGTGGCTATTATGTGTGCAATAGCATTACGTAGAAATAACAGGCAAGGATGTCCACGCAAGGCTGTAAGTGTTGTCAGCATTGTGTTGCCAACAGACTTGCTCTTAGGACCATTTCATGCTTACCTTCAATGTTCTTTTAGCTATTTATAGACTCCGTGCTGTGATCTATACCCAAGTTCATGCTGATTTCATGACTGAACCAATTGACATTGAGTATTTAAATTAAAGCTATGAAAGTGGTGTAAATGAGCTTGCAATGGCAATGACTTTGAAAACCTCACAGCATTTCAGGCTAATCCAAAATGTTTTCCCAGGCTGGAGATCTGTGTTTGCCCGTGTATATCCTTTGGCCAAGTAATAAAGTGCAAGCTCAGAGGTTGTGTTTTTAGCAGCCTCAACCCATAGACGGTCGTTGACATGAAGCTCTTGGTCACCAAGTCACAATTGTCATGTAGTAATACGTTTGTCATTAATGCACATTTCTTCTGAAAGAGCACACAACTGTATTTAGACAGCCTTTTGTTCCCCTCTACAATGAGTTAAATGTATAGAGAATACATTGACTATACCATATGTTCTGTTACCAGTTAGGAATGATTCGTAATTTGTACTGAAACTGAAAGAATTTATCAATTGCCACTATCAAAACATTCATTATGGTTTATTATATGCCTTACATGATTTACTTCATATCTAGTAACTGTTAAGAAAGAGTAATAAATAGAAAGGCATTTGACTGCTATTTTTGTAGTAGTTGTGCTTAAAAACTCCACCCAGAATTGTCTCTGCCATCTCAGTTTCTATATATGTGGAAAGATACAAAACTTGAGATTCTTATGATAGATAGATAGATAGATAGATAGATAGATTAGATAGATAGATAGATAGATAGATAGATAGATAGATAGATAGATAGATAGATAGTATTTCCTGTTCTGCAGAGAGACTAAAATGAAGCTCAGAAAAAAAGAATCAGTGATCACATTTTCATTACATCAACATAAGGTGTTTAGATGTTTAAAACTTTACAATTTCTGGTGCTGAACAGTAAAGCCTTAGGTGTTTCCATGGCAAAAGGCTCCCAGTGAGTGTCTTCTCTATATTTCACTCATGAATTTTGAGGATACAGGCAGAGGATTTTGAGTTTTGGATACTGGGAAACCTTCTCATTCGTAATTTTAGAGATAACATAAAAATCTTTTGCAGAGGTGGGAAAAAACTCACTGACATTTTCAAAGCATCTCTTCTCTGTTTTTCCTTGGTTATACATGTAGTTTAAGTACATGGCATGAACACTGGAAAATATTTGTTCAGCCTGGGGATCCTACTGGTAGAGGACCACTCTAGGACATAACCCTCATCTTACTTTAGCAGCTAGTATGTAAGGAAGGCTTGGCTAAGCCCAACTTTGGGTCTTACCGTTTTAAATTGAGAGAAACTTCATGTTGAAATATGATATGCTGTTCTTTTTTCTCTTTTAAATTTGTTTGTCACTTGTATTTAAAATAGTACTATTTCATTAAGCTGTTCTGGTCTAGATCCTTGATTTGTATTTTGCCCAAATCTTACTGTTACAAAGGAAAGAAAACAACCTAAAAGCAACTCCCCAGCCTTGGAAGTAAAAGGCATGACACAGAGTGAAATGTCTTTAGGCCTGAAAAATCTTTGTGTTAAACTATTTGCCATTAAAAATGCATTTTTGGCACTACAGTGGGAACAATTTTCCTGTCAAAATCATAGTTAGTAGCAGGAATTTTCCCATATTCTGTATAGACACAAATGCATTATGTCCTAATAATCTTTTCTTCCCTTATATGTTTGCCCTTATGTCCTTTGGTTCTATAAATTTGGTATCTTGCAGATTGTGAGAATGTTTTCTTCACAATACCCTTGTGGACGCAAGCTGGCAGCATCATGTTTGTAAATAAGACCAATGAAGCACAGTCTGAGAGTCTCCTGAGCTTCTGCCTACTAATGTGACCCTTGACCATCATCATTTCTCTTTCTTCTTGTGTAACACTCATAAAACACTTCTATTGGATTTGTAAAAATAGTTTTAAGGGTAAGCAGTTTTGGAGATTAGATTAATTCTAAACTCAGTCATTTTCTAACTGCAATTAATTTTTTCATCATTGCATGTTTTTCTCTCATCTTAAATACTAACAGTTCAAAGCAAGTACAGATGGAATGCATTGTTGGTCAAGCACCTTTCAAACTAGAAGTGAATTGTAGCTTCTTGTTGATAGACAACACAAACATTGGTATTTAGAAACTTTTTGCCTATAAGCAAATGTGACTTGCAAGAGAAATCATTATTCACTTTATCTTTAGAGAAATGCTGTTGTTGTTCTATGGTGAAGTTTAAGAAATGGTGCAAAACTGGTCTGAGACTTGGAAGATTTTCTTTCCTTTCTTCTTCTTTTCTTTGCTCCATGCAGTAAAATTTTACTGTGTGTGTATTCCTGAGATTCTTCAACTTAGCAAAGGCTGAAAAAGCACATGAATGCCCCTCCTCTGAGCAGTAATATCTGTTCATTGTGCCCTCTGGAGTGACCTGTGGCTCCATGGAGAACCACAGCTAGTGTGCCCCCTGCTTCCCTCACAGGCAAATATTTGGCTTTGTTGCTGTTTCCCAGTGGATTCCCACAGGAATTGCTTTTTCTGGAGAATGAGGTGGAGAGGCATGCAGACCAAGCCATATCCTCAGTGCCATGGGGATCTCTGTGGGTTGCTGAAGGCGTAATTTGCTGTAGGAAGTAGCTGTTGTGACTGAAACTAACAGATATAGAAGAATCAAGTGTGACTATTTAGGTTGTCTCATTTGGAGGTTTGTTTGATTTTCTTCTATTGCTAAGCAATGTGCCAATTGGAGAAACAGGAGTATCTCTGACTCTCCTTTGTGGATGTTTTTATAATAACCCATCAGAACTGAAACTGTGTTATTCTAGTAGCCACTTTATTTTTCTATTTCACATATTTTCCTATTTATTCTTTTTCCAATGAGATCTGAACGCTTTCAGATTTAGATGACAGAACCTGTAAGGTAGGAGTTTATTAAATACAACACAGAAGGACTATGTACATTATCCTAAGGCCATTCTGAGGTAACAAAATACTATAATCCCCAGTTATGTGATGGAGAAATGGAGTTACAGACTTGTCCAAAAATGTAAAGTATTTGGTATGCTAAAGATTTAGAACACAGAAGCTTTCTTGGCCCTATGCCCCAACCACCAATAAATAATGCTGCTTCTCATTAGAACTTATATTTATAACTTGAGCCTTTGATCTAGTACTGAGGGAAAATCCTACCCTTGATTTGAAGATGCATTTAGTAAGCTTGTGTTCTTCTATAATTGATTTGTGTCAAGCAGATTTATCACCTTGTGTTATGTAAGAAGAAAGTTGGCATGTGAGATGCCCCCGAAGTTGAAATGGCAAGAAGGATATTCCCCCACTCCCGGTTCAGCCTTCAGAGTGCTAGATTTGTTTGGGAGGGAATATGCAGCATTTGGATATGCACCAATATGAGCTCTTTCAAGCATGTGCCTTTTAAATATTAGGTTACACCCAGTCATTCCATTCTGTTAAAATAATGCTGTTTTGAATGCTATTCTTGTCAAGTGCCCCCATCAGAAAGGTTCTTGCTCTCTGCCAAATTTTGGGTTCTGCATCGGGCCAAACCCTAGTTTTTCTGCCAATGCTGTGTGCTTTGCTATATCGACTCTGTGTTGTGCAAAGTCCAGATGGCCTCAGGTGGCTGTGATTTGAGAGTATGTAGAATACAGACTTTTCTGTGTAGCTGGGACTGGTTTCAATTGATTAGGTTGTGCATTACTACAGAATCTTCCCTTGGCTGCTCTTCACCTTCACAGAATCACAGAATCATTTAGGTTGGAAAAGACCTCTAAGATCATTGAGTCCAACCTTATAACAATGACCACCTTGTCAATGGCACTGAGTGCCACATCCAGCTGTTTCTTGAACACCTTCAGGGATGCTGACTCCACTACATTCCTGGGCAGTCCATTTCAATGTTTAGCAACCCTTTCTGTGAAGAAATTTCTCCTGATGTCCAGCCTGAACCTCCCCTGCTTCAGCTTGATGTTAGGTCCTCTTGTCCTGTTGCTGGTTGCCTGGGAGAAGTTGACTCTACACCTGGCTACAACCTCCTTTCAGGTGGTTGTAGAGAGGGATAGGGTCCCCCTGAGCCTCCTTTTCTCTAGGTTAAATAATCCCAACTCCCTCAGCTATGCCTTGTAGGACTTACAACTACCTTGAGTGTCTTGTGTGTCCCTGGAACCGCAGTGGTTTTCACCAACTGAGATCTCATGTAACTTGCTCTGATTTTGCAAGAGAAGTTGTAGTTGGAACAGTGAGGTCTGGCTTTCTACGTGTCTATGAGCCTCTCACAGACTTATATAGATTTATGTACTGAAAAAAGTAGTGAGCCTAAATACAACCATTCCAGGAGGTTTGAGGTCACTTTTAATGTTTTAGTAAGTGACATGGTTGCCTTGAAATGTATAACTACAAATTTCAATTGCAGTTTCCAGGATGTAAGTTTTCTAACTTCTTTCAGGATTTGTCGTGACTGAATTTTGTAGCTTTTGTGATTTCTGCTACAAAGCTGGAAGGGTTAATATTTTATAAGTATCTGAGATTTTCTTGCCTTTTTTGTGAATTTCATGTAGGATTTCAGATTAATCTTTTAAATACTGAGGGCTTTAGGAGCTCATGGTACGGTGGAAATGTTTGTACCTATTGTCACTCTAATTCCTACTCCCTTATGTTTTCATTACCTTGATGGATATTTAAAAATGAATACGGATAAATGATCAGATTAAAAGTGAGTGCAGTTACTAAGCCCTTTATATATTTGAGGAAGACATAACCCTGTGCCCAGCTGTAGAAGTGGGTGAAGTGTTGCACAGTAGGTTTTTTCCCATCCTGTTTAGTTGCTAGTAGTATTACAGTCTCTACTACTATTACCTGTAGTGTCTTGTGATTAATGTAGAAGAGATGCTGGGAAATACTTGTGACATCTCTAAATTATAAATTGTTCTGGGTTTACTGATGTTCCACGATTTCATCCTGCATATGCTGAGTGTTTCCAGTAGAGGTCAGGATGACATTGTCAGATATTTTGTAAACGCGTTGGAGCCTTCCAACACTTTCCTTATTCTCACAGGCAAAACGTTTGGGTGGGGTTTGTTTTACTTTTGTAATATGCAGATAGGTCCTGTATAATTATTTTGTTTCCTCAGGACTTCATCAGCAACTTTTTTAAAGTTTGATGGGAAACATAGCAAGTTTCTCGAGAAACTGTGAAAGTCTGGAATAGAGGAAAAACAGTGGGATGAGCCTGAAGAACTAAAGCTGCTATTGAGGTAAAGGTCTGTTACAGTAAAAATGCCATGACTAGGGAACATGTGAAATTGGTTTAAGATTAGTTTAATGTTTTATGCTCTGTCGGTGTATGTAAGTTTATACATACATATATACTTGTATATACACATATATATGTATATGTCTTACACGTACCTACAGAGAAACATATACAAGCATACATATGTATTTTATCTAAGACTCTGTTACATACACAGCAGCAACACTTAAGCAGCCTTTGCTCTGGCCACTCATCTCTGCTTTTGCATTGTAGCTACTGTGTCTTGGCTTAGGTAAAAGAACAGATCTGGCTGAAAAAGTAACTGTGGAGCAGAGGAAAAAAAATACAGGTGGTTTTTTTTTCCAGCCACACCAATTACTTGATTGTTTTTGCAGCATAACCGTGCAGATAAACACATTGCCCAATGCACTGAGCTACTTGGGGGATAAGGAGTGCCTAAGCTATCTTGGTGACTGGAAAGAGCTAGAGAAAACAGTATGTACTTTTAAAAATTAAATATTTTTCTGGATTCTAGAACTTAGTTTTCTGACTGGGGTAGATTTTGTGGGGGGTTCTATAATGCAGAACCACAGAGCATGTTTAGTCTTGTGCTGGTTCTCTCTCCTGACACTGTGGATGGGACTGTGCACAGGCAGATCACAGGACAGCTCACTTCATTTATTTTGCACAGTTCACTGCTGGCTGACAGTACAATATGTGTTTCTGTTTTCAGGCTTGCTTTGCATTAAGATCTCAGTTCTCGTGCACACACACTATGCAGAGGATGTTATCGTGGTGTATTTCATCCCTTCTTGCCATTACAAAACTATGGTGTTGAGGCTCCATGTAGTTACTGGCAACCCCTTAGAGGCTCACCAGCAATTTCCAGGTATTTAGACACAAACATCTTTTGCAATGTGTGTTGTTCTTCTCTGGATGTGTGTAGGACTCAGCTCTTGCAACCACGATTTCAGTGGGCATCAACTGCTGGTGCACTCGTGTCATCACCCTATTCAGAGACACTTCAGCACCTGTGTTCCAAAAGAGCCAGAGCAGCTTGTTATTTACTCCCTTGTAGGCAAAATTACTTTTTCCACTTGGGGTTGGAACCAACTACAAAACCAGCAAAAAACTAAGGCCTCAAAATGCAGATTAGCTCTCTAAACAGGAGGAGATGATGTTCACCATCTCTGAGTATATAAAGCATTGTGGAGGAAGATAAATAGCTGAGAATGAGGTGCAATAAGATGACAATGAAATAAAACCTGCTTTTCCTGATGTCTGTTCTAAATTACCTTGACATTAAAGGTTTTGTCTGACCATGGTGTACTTTCTAGGGGAAGTGGTCAAAGTTCATATTGCTGGTGACATTATTAGCTAGACTCAAAAACCCACTTTGAATACTTATAGAGAATGAATCAAAAAGTTCAGTGAGACATATAAGGTAGCTCAGTTGGTCTTTTTTGATCTATTTATTGTGACAAAATAAAATCAAATATCATGCTTTATCACTCTTGTTTTAGGAATTATTTTATATGCATATAGATGTTTCATCCTTGTATTTCAAACACGGATATTATGAAATCAAGCAGTTCTGGATCAAGATGGCTGCAAATGAAATAAAACAATACTATCTCACATTATATGATCCCTAATTTATCATAGCAGGCAAACATAATTTACAAATAACAAGGTCACCTTGCTTTATAGGAAGTTAGGTTTTCTTACCAAAAAATTAGTCTCTTTCCTCATAGTGATTCTTATAATTTAAGAAGTCAGCCTAAGTAGGTGATGAATACATACTTACTTTCACAGAAATCCTGAGAGAAGTCTTTTGATACACTGGACATAAGATACAGTTATTGGGTGAAGAAGGGCAGTATTTCTCTCAAATTCAGGGATGGTCAGCCTATTAAGATCAAGCTACTTCTTCTGAGATGAGAATTATCTGAGTGCTTGAAATTCAGGTTCAGCTTCACTTATCAACTGTTTAAAAAGTAATTCTGTAGCAGAACTACAGCTTTATTCATTTTATTTTAGTGCATTTTTAAGAGAAGGATTATTATTGGTAAATACTGAAGTGGCCCTTGGGTTTACTTGGACTTTTGTAAAGAGTTCTACCTTAGACATCTCTGGTGTTTTTAGCTCAGTCGTTTTTTAGTTCTTGTCTGTCTTTGCCTGGCATTTACTCCTAGTGTAGGAATTCAGTATGTTCTCAGGTTCTGCCACCTTCTATTCTGTTGCTTAAGCAAGCTGTGTTCCTGCAGAGGCTTCCCAGAAGACAGGCCCACAGCTTCCCTGCATCCCCCTGATAGCTGTTTTCTGTCACCAACCCAACTTTAACTCATCTTTTCCATAAATGGCGGACTTCCAGGTGGTCTTGCCCAGTGGCATTCATCCTGTCTTACCACAGACCCAGCTGGGTCGGAGCCAGGCAACACTGATGATTCTGAGTACTGTATCAAATTGGGTACCAATAATACTTGAGTCCTCTTTACATTTATTTCCCTGACTAACTGCTTCCTGCTACGCTGGAGTTTGTAGTCTTTTGTCTAGCTATAAACCTGTCATCTGAGCTGCACCAGAGAAGAGCAACAAGGCTGGTGAAGGAACTGGAGCATAAACCCTATGGGGAGAGGCTGAGAGAGCTGGCGTTGTTTAGCCTGGAGAAGAGGAGGCTCAGAGGTGACCTCATCACTGTCTAGAACCACCTGAAGGGAAGTTCTAGCCAGGTGGGGGTTGGTCTCTTCTCCCAAGCACTCAGCAATAGGACAAGGGGGCACGGGCTCAAGCTCTGCCAGGGGAAATTTAAGTTGGAGATCAGAAAAAATTCTTTGCAGAGAGAGTAATCAGGCATTGGAATGGGCTGCTCAGAGAGGGGGTGGTTTTGCCATCCCCAGAGATTTTTAAACACAGATTGGACGTGGCACTGAGTGTCATGATCTAGTAAATTGATTGGAGTTGGACCAGGGGTTGGACTTGATGATATCTGAGGTCTTTTCCAACCCAATTAATTCTATGATTCTAAGTCTTGATCTCCAGCTAAATAGTTTTCAATTGTAAGAGGTGTCACATACATCTCTGCAGCACCTAACAGACCAGTGAAGGGGAAGGATCTCTGTTTCAGCTTTGCCACCTTCTAATCTCGCTGGCCAAGTTCTCCTCTCTTCATGACTCTTGGTCTGTTTTGGGTTTATTTTTTGTGGTTGGTTGTGTGATTTGTTTGCTACCTTATGCCAGTAGGTAGAAAACAACTCAGTTTAGCTTGTTGTTTGGAACATGTGAAAAGAATCGAAGTCAGAGCATGTATCTTCCTTCCTGGATAAGGCACAAAGTGAACACTGTTAAAAGAGAAGATCTTAAAAAAAAAAAAAAATTTTTTGTGGAAAAGTGCTACTTCCTTCTGGAAAAAAAGACCCACTTATTTCTCCAATATGCCAAGTCCCTGTTTTTCAGGCTAGTGTTTTAGGAATATGCTGTCCTGAGGAAAAGGCCTACCATAACTACAGTTACCACAGTTATTGCCAAGTAGTAACTCAGCACTGTTTGTCTTCCAATTCAAATGCAAAGTTCTGATTAATACTTGATTTTTGTTGCATATACATTGCAGTCTTACTTCACTTTTCCCAATTCCTTTGAAGAGAGACAACAGACTTTACATTATTATGAGTAGTTTGGTTTTGACATGTAAATTGAAAATGACACAGAGCATCAAGGGACCAGACTCAGGTCCTATCCTGTTCTTTTTGCCCAGATCCCTCATCTGTAATTTGGAACACGACCTCTTATATTTCAAATCCACAAAGTACTCACCTTTTTTGCCTCTGATGTCCAAATAGCGTCTTCTGAAGTGTTTCTAAACTCAGAATTTTTTCCCTATTTCTGAAATATTGTAGTATTTTGTACATAAAGCAGTAGTCTCTTATGTGCAGCTGATTTCAAATTTAGTTTATTTAATATATCAGATTTTTAGTAACCAAAAATTTATATATGTGTGCTACCATTTTGATGACAAAAATGTAGTCCTGATCACTACTCTCAGATCATAATTCGGACAAAAAATATAAGATATGTCTTAAATTTTGAATGTTCATTTGAGTAAATTTTAATGGGAACTCTTATGAGTATAAAAAAGATTAAATTCTGTTGTGTTTAGATCTGTGTTGAGCTCTGTCTTATTGTGTTTACTGTTGCCCCATTCCATATGCTTCTTATTTATGTGCACCTGCCTCCCAATTAAACCTTCATTAACATGTGCATCTGCAGAAGCTCTGCTTGCTTTCATCCCACATGAAGCATTAGATGTTTTACGCCATATACATTTCTAGCTTGCTTTTATTCTGAACTTCCAAAAGAAGCATGAAAAACCCAGAAGTGAAAAAAGATCCCAGTATTAGCAACACTTTGGGACTCAGAAGTCTTCTTAAATTTAGTCTGACTTCTGTTTTATTTGTATTTGGTTTTCATTTCTTTGTATTCACTGCAAATGTAAACAATGCATGATGATTCCTATTGCACAACATGGAATGGACTGAATGTTGTCTGGAGTAGTTGAAGTTCTTCCTAGAAAGCTCTTTTTAGTAAGTGAACCTCTTCAAGTGTCTCCAAACTCTGGGAGTGATTACAATGGGAAGCAAGAGATCCACTTCCTTGCTGCTCTCAGAGAAAATAAATTTATCCCTGCTGCCATTAACACCTCAGGTAAATCATGTGCTGTACGTATGTTGTGTATGGTTCAAGCATTGAAAATCTGACTTTGTAAGAAGATATAACAAATGCTCACTGGTATAATGATTGGTTTCTGTTCAGAACTAGAAGCACAGAACTAATGCCTAGAATACAGAGACTGAATTGTTACTCCTATGGACGAAAAAATAGAAATATAACCATTACTTCAGGTCACCCCTGAGGTCACTGACAGCACAGCATGGGGGATTCAAGTAGAGCAGCATGATTGCAGCTAGCTTATGGCTGTGAAAAGAAACCTTTAGTCCTCATTACCACCATATGATTAAATTGGAAGAAGTAAGAATACATTCTTTTGTATTTATTTACTTTTTAAAAAAGAAGGGAGAAAGAAAACTTGAAAAATGAAGTTTGAATAGAATCCATTATAAATAAGCATTACTGTTGGTCTTGCTGTATCCTGTTCCATGAAGATGTTGGCTGTTAAATTAGTAAAATCAAGGGTGTGTGGGTTGATGGGAAGACCCTTCTGCAATCCATGCAGTGCTTAGTTTAATAATTAGATATGGTCCTGTTGTCAAACTGTAGTCCAGCTTTTATCATTCTTGGCAGACAGAGCAGAGCAACACTCTGGCACTTGACCTGCCCATAAAAACTTGAACAGGAAACAGCAATAAATAATGCACTCAAAAGGCCCTTGAGAAAAGCATTACACTTGATTTCTTGTAAGAGTTGCATGTTACTCCAGGGGGAAAGTGGGCTCTTTCAAAACACAGAATTGGTATTGTTATCAGTTTTTTAATTTATTTTTTTTCAATTAAATGTCCTAATGATAGCTTGAAAGATCATTATTTGTGTACAGCAGAGCTGAGAGAGGCTTCAAAATTGCTTCCAGTTTTATTCCTTTTAATCAACATAGAAATAAACTTACAGTATATACACACACAATCAAACAGTGTTTTAAACAAACCAACCAGCCAACATCTTCCTCTGGAGTTGGTTTGGGCCTTTTTCTTTCACATGGGGCATCTTATTTGTCTTGTTCTTCTTTCAGTGGAGACATTCATCCCTCTGAAGTGACTTAAGAGTTTGACCCAAAATCCCTCACCTCAGTCAGAACACCCCTGCTGACTTGGTGCCTGGGCATTGAAATGAGCATGAGGTGAAAAAAAACCCTCCATTTGCTCTGGAATTTCTTTCCTCATTTTTTGAGGGAAGTGGAAGAGTATTTCATTTCCTGTGCTACCCTAAAACTGATTCTGTTTTTATTTATTGCAACCTATTTATAGTCTCTGAGGATGGGATCCAGTCCACAAACATTTGCTTTAATCTCTGGCTTTTCTCATGAAGTGAATTAGAGAATTAAGGCCATAATTCGTAGTGGATTTAGTCACAGAGTAGAGTAGGGTTTTTTTCATGTGTGTGCAATAATTTATTTTCTCGTGTTCATTTCAGTACCCCATATGAATGTGTACTACTTGGTAAGGAGAAGGAAAATATTCAATATTTACCAAGAATAATTTGAGAGAAAAAGGCTTATACAGACTACTATTATACTTCTTACACTTAGCAAATTGAATGGGTGTTACTTAAATGCATAGTTGTTTTGCTGAGTGTTTTTAATTATTATTTTCACTCATATAACCTTTTTTTCAGCTCTTCTAGCTTCTAACTAGACTTGGAAATTTTGGAGTAAAACCCAACCCAAATATTTTTTTTAAGGCTTATTTTCAATGAGATTAAACTATGCTCATTTTTTCCACTCTTTAAAAACCCAACTCCAAGATTTTTGGCTGCTTATAGAAGGCAGTTTTATTAACATTATTCTCTTGGCTTGCTGAAGATGCATGTGCTTAAGTATCAGGACAGTGATTGCTCAAAGCCAGAAATTCTATGAAATATTTTTTCAATTTTACAAGAATGTTATTTTTCAAAAAGGACCAGTGTGCTAGATGAAAAGTAGATTGATAAAGTTCTAGATCTCCCAGTCTTACATATGATCTGAGTTCAAAAGTTGCAAACCCAAATGATGATGAGTCTTATCTTCAGGAGGTACAGAAACTAATATCTCTATTTGGTTGTACTTTCTCCCCATTTATTTCTGCAGTTCAGCCTCCCAAAAAGCATTTGAATAATCAATACAGAAAGGTACTTGGGGCCAAGTTAATAGTATAGCTGTTCAAAATAGTTGGATAAGATTAATTTCTGCATTGTTTTGATTTCTTATATGGCATGTGTTCAAGGTATGTTGATGACACTGAGGCCCATACCCAAAAGGCTTTGAACCATCTGAACTATTTAGCTGGAAGTGTGGTCCATCTTCTGACTGTCCTTGCAAACCAGGTGAAAAGAGATGCTCAGGACCACAGCAGTGCCCTGGCATCCAGGAGGGCCAGCTGTGTCCTGGGAGGCATCAGGCAAAGCATCACCAGCCTGTGGAGGGAGGGGATTGTGCCTCTCTGCTCTGCTGTGCACTGGTGTGACCTCACCTCGAGTCCTCTGTGCAGTTTTGGGTGCCACAACATAAGAGGAATATAAAACTGTTGGAGAGCATCCAGAGAGAGGCCACAAGGATGGTGAAGGGCCTTCAGGGGAAGCTGTATGGGGAGCAGCTGAGGGCACTTGGTCTGTTCAGCCTGGAGGAGACTGAGGGGAGACCTCACTGCAGTTACAACTTCCTCCTGAGGGGAAGAGAAAGGTCAGGCACTGATTTCTGCTCTATGGGGACCAGTGACAGTACCTGAGGAAATAGCCTGAGGTAGTGTCAGGGGAGGTTTAGGAAAAGGTTCTTCCCCCAGAAGGTGGTTGGGCACTGGAACAGGCTCCCCAGGGCAGTGGTCACAGCACCAAGCATGACAGAGCTCAGAAAGTGTGTGGACGATGCTCTCAAGCACATGGTGTGATTCTTGGGGATGTCCTGTGCAGGGCCAGGAGCTGGACCTTGATGATCCTTGTGGGTCCCTTCCAATTCAGTATATTCTGCTATTTGAAGACTTGCAGGAATTTACCTTGTAATTTGGAACACAACCTCTTATATTTCAAAACCACAAAGTACTCACCTTTTTTGCTTCTGATGTCCAAATAGCATCTTCTGAAGTGGTGCTGACCCAGTATAAGGTGATCTACAGCTGCCACTTTTTCCCTCTTAGTGAGCAGCCTTGTCCCAGACATATGCCTGCTGAGAGTTGCTGGTGGGGCTGTCTTAGTACACTGAAATACTGTGTTTATGTGCTTTACTGCTTGTTCTTTCCTCTTTGTCATAAGCAGAATATTATGAACAGCTTGAATGCCTTGAAATTTTGGTAATCTGTATAGTTTTTAACCAGACTTAAATGCACGAGTGATTTGGTAGCGAGGACTGGTAAAACCGTTGCATTCTGCCTGGTATATAATTGTTTATGTGTTGTGTGTCTATTTGATTCTTCAAATTCTCCATGAAATGTTCAAAGAGATTATTTTTGTGTGGCTTTTGAAAACATTCGCCCTTGATGTATATCTAATTTATTAATTTGAGAGGTTTACCCTCTTACCAAGTATTTATTTGCCTACATGGAATTCATAAGTTAGTGGAGAACTCATTTATTTATTTACTAATTTTCTTGGTTATTGACTATGCAAAAGTTGTCACTAATGAGAATTCTTCCCCGTTGTGAATCATTAATACATTAAGTACACTTCAGATTCCTCCAATAATGATACAATGAGAATTGCTTAGCTGATTTAAATGACACAGATGTAGTACTAATTATACATTTTAAATTGGCAACACAATTAATTTACTGATTATCTAAAACAAAAGTAAACTTTTTTATTATAGTAATTTGCCATAATTTATCACACAGCCATTTTCTTTGTGTAATATTTATGCATTTGACAAACCTACAAAAAGATATGTAATTAGACCTGTTTCGTCCCTCACTGGCTGCCTTTTAACCAGAGGCCTTACATGAACAGCTTACAAAGAAACTATCATATTAACCAAATAATAATGGTGTCGTCTTTTAAATCGACCAATAGAATTCCTTTTTCCTAGTGATTTATGTGGATTATTAAAATTAGGTGGGGTTTTTTTGTTTGTTTGTTGTTGTGGTGTTTTGTTGTTTTGTTTTTTTTTAACTTGGCTTACTTGAAGCTATTGTTTAGATGGTGGCTTGTTTGGCTGTAGCTTACCAGATCTGTGTTTAGATTGCAAATTTTTTTGTAAAAACTTGAAAAAAACTCATTTTTGGGTGTTTTTGAAGAGAAATCCCCCAAACAAAACCACACAAACTAAAAACCTCTCTCTAGCCCCCACATCCCCTAATAGCAACAACCCCCTCTCAAATGCTTTGTGTTTGTGAAAGCTTAGAATTATTAGTCCATGGATTTAGGAAATCAAAGTCAGGCCAATGTCCTTTTCTCATTTAAACCTATTTTTTGGGCATTAAAATCTGCAAGTGGTCATGTCCATCTCTGTTATCAGGTAATTTATTTGCCTATTAAATGCTGTCTTTGGAGAGCTTTATCCTGGTGCCCATACTGTCACTGATATTTACCAGATGTATGGCATCATTAAAGTAGTCTTCAAAGTCTATTTTAACATAGAATAGACAGGAATATCTTGTAGGAGGTTATAATTGTTGGCTCTGGTATAACTGTTTAAACTGACTGTAGGACCAAGAATTAAAAGGCACAAACTCCCAACCAAGCTCCCAACGTCGCAGCCTCCCCACTGCAATACAAGCAACCCCCCCTCTGTTAGATGCTTATTCTTTATTTTCAATGTCACTGATCCTTCTAAAGGAAATGTCTTAGTCATGTTTTTGTGTATTGAAGCTTTCAGTTTATTTAGAAATTGTGTATATTCTCAGGTAGTGACACTGCTGTGGCCACCATACACTAGAGAAGCAAATTTTGTCAGAACATGTAACATCCTTTGATCTGTGCCTTCCTCATGTTTGAGATCCTCATTTTAGCTGAGAATTCAGTTTTATTTTCCATTGAGTTCCTCTAAGTAAAAGCCTTTGGCACTTTATTTTTCTAGGTTTATGCACAGTGGGTGCAATAGGAGTATGAAATCCCTTATTTGAAATGGAATTTAAAGATGAAAAATCCTAGTCCTCACGAGTTTTTTCCATACTGGAGATTATTGTTAATTCCCAGGAAATCATAAGGTATCTAAGTAGAGGATGGGATCTCCTAAAGAGAATGAAGAATTGGGTTTCCTTGAACACCACCAATAGCAGTGCCAGTGACAAGTGCCAGCAGCAGAGTATTTGTCCTAGGTGAGTACAGGTGGGTTTGAAAGAGATGCACATCCATTTCCTCTTCTAGCATGTTCATTTGCCCCTTGTCATCTATCCACAGCTAGAATCACAGCCTCATCCCAAGAAACATTTTTCCATCTGTTTTCTCAACCCCCTAAAATATTTCTTAGAAAAAAAACCCACAAGAAAGTCCCTGACTTACATTATATTTTCAATGATGAATCATCTGATCATGGATGGAAAGATCTATTTCTGTTTTATAAAGCATTTATTTCTATATTTATTTATTAATTTCTCTTTTGTCAAGCATGGATTTGGTAATGAGCACTTCCACACTTCTTCCTAATTTTGATTTCTTTTTCTTTTTTTGTTTTTTTCAGAGTAGTGGCAAGTGTACAGGTAGGGACATGTAGTTATTTGGCAACAATTAAGATTTCTTTCTAAAAGTAGAAAATAGCAATTGCATTATGTAATATAGTTTCAGTGTGCTGTACCTTTAAAAAGAAATATGCAGTTGTTCTTGAACTATTAAACTGTATGTGTCACCAATTTATCCTGTTACCAAAAGGATCTCATGTGTCACTTGGCAGAGTGACAGTTTTTATTCCAAGTCTATTGTATAATTGTGTTTTGTTAGCTGTTTTTGTTTTATAAATACTCTCCCGAAGGGATCTCTGAAGATCAAAATTTTTGATGCAGTATTTTTCTTTGCTGTTCTTTGATGTTGACCTTCCCCTCTCCCATCACAGCAACAAGCACAGTATTTTGTTCTTAAAAAGTTGCCAATTCTACGTCAGGAAAAAACCCATTTATTTTTCATGTCAGAGTTTTTGCAAGCAAGCTGACTTCATTCCAGCAGATTCTTCACTGAAACTTTTCTGAAACTCCCTGGAAAAACTAGGTTTGTGCAAATTTTCTTTTTGAAAATCTACAAGAGACTCCAGTTTTATCATTCTTTGTATGTTTAACTACATGAGTGTGGAACACTGGCGTTGGCATATGTTATTTTTTCCTTCTGATAACATCCCTTTCTAGCAAAAGCAGTGACATAGTCTCTCTCTTCACTTATACATTTAGAGGGAAAAAATTATCCTGTACTACTTAATTGAAATCTTTCTTGTTGAAAAAATAAAGGAATAAGTTCTTATTCTATCTCTTGGTAGTTATGGAGAGAAATTATTTGTTGCTTGCTTTATAACAAATTCTAGATATTATAACTCTGTTTTAAGCCCTTCCTCCTACTCTTTTTGTTATACTGAACATATCCAGTTTCCTTACCCTTCTTCCCAGACCATGCTTGTGAAACATCTTGTCAGTCTTAAGGTTTCCCTCGGGGTTCTCAAGGAGAAAAGGCACAACCCAACTGTGTTTTAACTGAGCCTCCTCACTGCCAGGAGAGTGAAAAATTTACTTCCCATGTCTTTTTCAGAACATTTGAAAGATTGTTTTTCACATTGACATTTGCTAGCATTATATTTTTGGTTTCTGTTCAGTTTGAGCTGTTACAATATCAGCAATTTCAACTGCTGCTGCTTAGCCAGGTAGCTACCCTTTTGTACTATGTTTTCCTTTCCTGGAAGAGAAATATTTAAATTTTGCCTTTGTTTAATTGAACCCTGTTGGTATTTCAGCTCTGATCCAATTTCTGAAATTAGTATGAAATCTAATCCTGCTCTTGAGGGTGCCTGCAATCCCTCCCAGCTCAGTGATAGCCATAAATGTTCCAACTTACTTTCTGTCCAAGCTGTTAATGAAAATATTTAAAGCTTCCCAGATTTCTGCCAAGAGGCCTTGCATGATACAACCCTCTGGTTTGACAGTGAACCTTTTCTTTGGGAGCTGTTCTTCAGATTGTGATGAATGGTATAACTGTCCTAATAGCTTGAAGTTAAAGGTATGTTTGTTCTACTTTATATTTCTTAGGAGGGGTGCACCTGAGCAGGTGAGGTGCAAGCCTCAAAGGAAACTTCTGGAAAGCAGGGTGAAGCAGGCAGGCAGCCTACAGCTCAGATGAGAAGGAGATCTCTGTGGAGCTCAGGGAGCAAGCACAGAACTGCACCTAAGAGATGTGCCATAGCAAGCCAGTGCAGGAGAGGCCTTTTCTCCAGTCTTGTTTCCCAGTGTGACAACTTTCCGTAGTTTCATGGGCTGCAAAAAATTTCTTCTCTGTCTCTCCTGGGTCCCTGGTAAAGTGGGTCTGGTGGGCTGGAGGTTCAGTCCTGGCTGTTGTTGTTGTATTTATACATTAAGAGAAGCACTAGTGACTTTTAGAAATAAGTTGCTTAGTAGATGTAAAAGATGTTTTGTGAGGTTTTTGTGACTATGCAAACTACATATGTAGTCTTCTTTTGAGAGATTCTCCAAAACTTAGATCAGAGCCAGAGACTGGTATGTGATATAAAGCATTTAGGAGTTAGGGGGAAACCCTACCACAAAATTGCTGTGTCCTGAAAGCCATTTCTGCCTGGAATCATCGTTGTGTCATCCCAATGGGACAGAAGGGCAAAGAGGGAATGGGGGAAGCATCAGCATTCCTCAGGCTCCTTGCTTAGTGGACATCAGTGGATGACTTAGTTTAAACATTAGCTCTATAACAAAAAGTCATTCTATCTTTTTAACACATTTATGATAAATCAGAATGTCAAATTATATTCTGATTATATTCTGCAAATGCTTGCAGCTGTCCTGAGGTCTCCAAGTTTACAATATTGGTCTCAAGTCACTCAATCAAAAATTCTTGACCTGGGAGTTTGTGTGTTGTCATGAAACAACTGTGATTTATACAAGAATATATTCTCAGTTAATTTTAAAAATAAATGATCAAAATTATCTAAGCATAGGAATTATATATTCTGGCTCAGCTGTCTTCTTCTGGAATCTGGGTTTGCAACCTGTTAGATTTTAGAGATCGGCAACTAACTGATGTAATGACATGGCCTTTTAGAATTGCCAGCTGTAAAACTAATTTTGGCTGGAGGAATGGCCAGATGTATTCCACACTGTCCTCAGTCTGAACTGGGTTAGTAGGGGCTATAAATAGCTTCATAAATATTTCACTATGTCTACATTTTTCTACTGGTGTGAAAGACAGGGGAATAGATTGTTCAGGTTCCTCATGAGTAACACCAAACTGAGTGAATTAAAAAAAAAATACTCTTTATTTAGATAATTCAGTTTTCTCATATTTGTGTCATATCTCCCAATTTTTGGCTGACCAGTGCTTGGTAACAGCAGCATCAATCTCTTCTTCAGTTGATGCTGGTGCTGAAACAATCGCCACAACAAAATGCTGTTTGCTATTGAGTTCAGCCAAGAAAAGGCTTTTTTCATGGATGATTTTCTTGTCCATGTGGCTTTAACTTGAGAGACAAACTACAGAACTAGTGTTGTTCATCCAAAAGGAGAGTATTTTTTATCTCTTGCTTTTTTTTTTTTTATCAGCTGTTCTGAACAGGAACCTCTGTCCCAAATTTGAATGCTACTTTTCAACTGAAGAAAGATGTGTCCATGTTCTCAACCCAAGTGCCTCCACCTGCCTTTACTCAAGTTTATTCAAAGTCTGTCATTTAACTTCATCTCAAAGGTAGTTCATTGGCAAGTCATGGAACAGAGTGCAAAATAGAAATCAAAAGGTAATCTACATTCATTTGTGTCTCATAGCTACGAAAGAGAAGAATGAAAACTTGGCTTTTGTGTTTATGTTACTTTGAGACAGGGTGTCTTTTTCCTACAGTGTCAAAAAGAAGAAAAATCCAAAAACTAAAAAAAAACCAAACCATCCAAAACAAAAAGAACAAAACAAAACCAAAAAAACCCAAACAAACAAAAAATCCCTCAAAACCCCTCCAAAAAACATAACCAGAAAAATAACACCACTCCCAAAAAATCCCCCAAAACCACACAAAAAATCCCCAAACAAGCAAACTCCCCCAAAACCAAAACAACATTTTTTAATTCTTTCAAATAATGCTAGCTGGCTCTTGCTCATTTGTGTTTGTTTTAGGGAAATGTAAAAAAGGTAGTTTAAGGCTTTGTTAGTAGAAAAATCTGCAACAATGTATGGCACAGATCTCATGTAAGTTTTGACTGTAACAAAGCTTAGAACTGTTCACTCCTATCAGTAAACCATTGTGCTCATTTTGAAGTTTTATTTTAGTAAAGAGAGTTTAGATGTGTTCTTAAGGTATATGGAAAGTGCTTTGCTCATTTATCAAATCCAGCCCTCAATTTCCAACATGCAGCAGCCTGTCCTAGTTATTATTCAGGGCAAAGATGGGATCTGTGGCAGGTACAGGCCACAAAATCTGATTTTGTTTAATTCAAGTGGCCATTTCACTGTGTGATATTTATAATCAGAGGGATTAGTGTTCTTTGGCTTTGCTCTTCAAATTGGATAGAAAGCAAAGTTGTCTTGTTAAATAGATTCTTTACTTGCTCCATAATTCTTAGAGAAGGCCAAAAATCCCACAAACAATTCTCTTTGCTTTCCCTTGCCACAGCCTGCACTGCCATGTATCACAGGTGTGACGTGGGGGCAAAAATTATCTTACTTTTCTAACATACTTGAGTGTCTTTCTTATGTATTAAAAGCACCATCTTCTGGTCCAGTAAAAAATATTGAGGAGGAGAAGGAGAGAAGGCTTTTGGGGTCATTTTCTGTGAAGCAACTTTCATGCCATCTGTATAGTGGCACCCTCCATAGTTTTTTATTTCAGTTTTTGTAAAGTTTCACTTGCTACAGATAATTTAGTTCAAACTAGGAACACCCAATATCCAGGGGCCTCTGAGGGATGACTTAAACATAAAATAAATACTACAGCTGAGTAGTGAACTTATTTAATTTGTAACTATATCTATGGCTTTTTTAGAGCACTGTGACTGAGATTTCAATTGAAAGAAAATGCAGCTTCTAAAATTTCTTATGTAAAAACCCTGTAGTTTTTTATTTTAAAGACAGTCTTTTGTCACTCACTCAGACCTGATTTTCTTTATGGTAGCTGTTTTTCTTAATTTTCTGCCACTGAGAGAGGTCAATGTCTTTGAACATACCTGGATTAGGCCTATAAAATAAAACAGATTAAGTTCACATAATTAAAAATTAGTATTATCCTTTGTTGGATAATCATTCAACTAAAATCAGTGGGTTAAAGCTGACTGTTTGAAAGCTTAGTTTTTCAGATTTCACTAGTTTAAAGCAAACAAACAGTGAAAAGAAAGAAGACAGACACAGGTGTGCTTCCTGGTGCCTCATGTTTTGGTACAGGGGACCAAGACGGACAGCAGGTGTTGGACTGGAATTCATAGGGGAATTTCTTCCATCAGGTCGCACTGGGAATAGGAATAAAGAAGTTGTGATAGTCTGGGAGGTTTGTGTCTGAATGTTTAGGTCATAAAAATGTCTTAAAAATGTTTGGATCAGATATACACACATAGGGCAGACAGGACTCCTGGAAATACCTCTGAATATTGCTTTGCTGATTGGAAGCAGTGCTTTTCAACTGTTTATTCTACTTATCCTTGAGAGACTTATGGAGCTGGGGGTGGAGAAGGAGGTGAAAGGATTTACTGCAGATGTCTTGTCTCAAACATATATTCTGTCAAACAATAGCTGAAACTTTTTTGCTATTCCCTGTGGCTAAAGTGAGGCAAAGGGCTCTAACTGAGCAAGCTGAACTTCATCTTCACCAGTATCAGGGCTCAGACTGTTCTAACCTTGTAGTTGTCTCCAAATATGTGTCAAGTGTCTAAAGCAAAAAATCTAGGCCAGCAAATTTTTTCTCAAATAATATAAGTAGAACACAGTATATATTTTGCAAACAATGAATAACTGTATTTTATTTTATATAGGTTGACCCGTGTGCTATTAGCTTGAAGACAAACTCATCAGCTAGCAAGAAATGGAGCAATGTTTGTCTCGCAACTGTGATGAGTGCTAGGTAGAGGAAAAGGAAATGTATTTTCAATGGATCAAACAGACAATCAGCAGAGTTTTGTTACCAATACATATTTAATTCAAATTAATTCCATAGCCACACCAAGAGAAAAATTCTACATCAAATACAACTGAATACTTCAAGCCTAGTAAAAATGTTAAGAAAAACAAGTAGTTCATATCTCTTATGAAATTCTCAAGAGTTCTACAGAAATGTCACTTATCTTTGTTACTAATGATCAGAGTTGTATCACAACAGGATCAGAAGGAAAGAAAGCTGGGAGGGAAGCTTAGTCTATTTTTTATGATATAACCAAGTGTGGTCATCATTTAAAAATTAAAAATAAAGGAATTGTCCTTGTTGTTTCTGAAGAAGTTTTCAGTCTCTGGTATTGGACTGGCATATGTTAATGAAGCATGCACCAGTGTCAGATAGACTTTGAATAAATTGATGTATTTCCTATGTCTGTCATGAATCAATCAGTTTCATTTTGTAGAATAAGTTCCTACCATTTCAGCACTGAGGAGAGAAAAATCCCAATGCTTAGATAACCACCGAGCATTGCTCAGTTATCCTATGCCAAAGCCTAATATTTCAGATGGTTACACAATTTTAGAAGTATTTTCTGGAGAGCACTTTTGACCTTAGAGCAGCTTTTAACATGCTCAGTTCCTGCACTGCTTGCCCACTATGATGTGCAATGCTAAGTGGATAACATAGGTATGTTCTTACAGGAAGATGGAAAAAAGTTATTATCAGTAGGGAAGATGCTCTTTTAGGAATCCACTGTTGGGCAGCAGCCTTATAAAGGGGAAGTTTCAGTGTAGTTCTTAAAATATTCTACCATGAACGTTTGCTGGTTCCAAAAATAAATAACTAATCTGAAATATATTTAGTTATATATTAATGCATTGGAATGTATGGCTTGAAGGTGAACAATCATGACAAATGGAATGGAGGCTCGTCATTGAAGGACATCAGCATCTGAGGAGTGCAACCGACTATTCGCATAGTTCTTGTTTGGAAAGTGTTATAAGAAAGAAAAAAAAAGAAAGTGATGCATACAAAGTAAGAACAATATATGAAGAATAAGAAAGCAATGTAAGTATCAACTGGGGTCAGGTTGTCTGTGTCAGGATTATGTGTGCTTAGTTTTCAAGTTGTTTTTTCCTGGTTGTTTTTAGTTTGTTTTGTTTTTTTGTGGTTGAGTGTTTTGTTTGGTTGGTTTTGTTTTTTGTTGATGCTGTTTACATTTTTGGTTTTGTTTGTTTGTTTGTTTCCAAAATATATAGGAGTTGCTGAAATTAACTAGTCTGTTTGAGATCAGCTTTGGAGATAAACATTTTCAGAACATGGATTTATTTGTTGGGTTATGAGAAAGCATTGCTAATAAGCCTTTTCCAACACAGATTGAGTGATGGAGATAAAAAGGGGGGGAACTGTGGGAAGAAATGAGGGCTCATGGATCCAAGTTTTATGTTCAGTCCTAATAAACACAAGTGTGAAGCCCAAAGAGTAATTTTTTAGCATTCCAAGCATTCCAAATCTTCTAGGCCTCTTAAAAAGACAAACCAATTGGTAAATGGTGATGCCACAGTGACAGATATTATTTGGAGATCAACTTAGGATATTTTTTGATTTACTTTTTCAATTTATCTTTATTGCTTTAAAACAATAACAAACTCAAGAAAAGCAATTTTCTGAGGCATATGTAACTCTCCACCTGAAGAAAAACATAATTTATCCTTTAATTCTTTCTGCAATATTACTCATAGATTGATTCTCTCTCTTTGTATAAACCTTTGCTGATGGTGTTGGTTTCTTTATAATACACTTTGCAGCAGTATTTGATATTACTTCTGTCAGGTAAATTTGGCCTGAATTCAGGATTGTGCTGCAGTCTTTAAACTGATTTAGATGCAGTGGTGTAAACATCAGTTATGATGCAATTCACTGGTTGTAGTTTAACCTTCTCCATTTCTTTCAATTTTCAGGGATTTGATTTCACCTCCTATTACTCTTTTTTTAATTTATTTGATTAATTTTTTTTATATTTCTGCAATATCCAGAGGGCAAGGTCCTGTTGTGTGGAAGATCCTGTACAAACATGTAGTTGATTGCTGCACTTTCTGGAGCAGGAATCATCTCTGAAGAGTGTGTTATTAATACAGGAGGAGAATGGGATCCACTAGTTTTAAAACAAGCTGTGCATTTCCTTTAATTTTAGTCTTTCCCGTCCCCATTCTCTGGAAGGCTGAACTCCATTCAGCTTTCCATTGGACCTGCATCCCCTTCTCCCTTTTAATTGTACATCCTCTCAATGGACTCTCCTGAAACTCAGGCCTGTGAGCTATATTGCCTCCCCTTTTTTGCTGAGACTTGCTCTCCTGGTTGGGTGCCTCTGTTCCCATCTAACAACCTTTTTCTCACTTTCAGCTCTGTCCAGAGGATTTGATTACCAGATGAGTGCACTTATTTTCGCTCATCTAGCTGCATTTATGGATGTGTATCAGTAACCTTGACCTGTTTGCAAGGAAAATGTTCTTCTTGGGTAGCGGCAGGGGACAAGGAAGAGGAAGGAAGGATTTTTCATTTGTTCAGTCATAAAAGTGCACAGAGCTACTTGGGACAAAACAATCCCTCTCACTGTGCTAATCTTACTAAATGGTTGGATATGCATTTTTAATAACCTTCTAATACCATAACAGGCAGGTACAACCATTTCCAGACAAAATGGTTCATTCAGTAATTCACTGGAACATTTATGGTACATTGGGATGTGAGTTGCATGGTGGATAAAGGCAATTATTATTGCAGCACAAGATAGATCTAGGTTAAGGTTTTTCTTCCTTTCATTTCCATTTTAAGTGAAAGCAAGTCTGGCTCCCTATTAGACTGGTCATGTCAGGAAAAATCAAGTGTTACACCTTCTCATCATGTTTCCTGGGTTGCTGGAGTGTTATAATGAAATCTCTCAGAAGTTAATGTAGCACTTGGAACTGTGACGCTATTCAGAGTTCAAAAAATAATAAAGGATCATGTTCCAGTGGGTGTCATCAGTTATCAACAGCACAATAAAAATGTAGCAACAAGAATAGCGACACTATCCCTGTGCCTTTCACTTTGCTTCAGCTGGTTTGAGTTACTTTCAACTCGTGGTAAGGATTTAATAGCTGAAAGCATTTTGCTGCTTGTGGTATTTGTTAGAAATGTAACCTGAACTGCTGCAGTGGAGGAACACCTGATCAAATTTACAGTGACAAGAGACTGACTGTTTCAGTTTTGAAATCAGCCTTGACTTTTCAGGATGAGAAAACAAAGATGAAGCAATCCCTTGTTGGGTGTTCACAAACAGCAGGGTGTAGCTTTCTAAACAACATCAGGGCAATGGGTTGTGACATCTGAGAGGACATGGTTTGTGCCCATGTGAGACACGTGGTGTTTTGAAGCTGGGCTATGTAAACGTCCACACCAAGAGGCTGCACAGCATTCCTTTGGAGAGTTGTACATAAGACAACAGATGAGATATATGCCATACGTGTGATCTGACAATAATTAAGGGAAAATGTTCCCTTTTTTCTGTCAAAGTTTTGGGACACTCGACCACTGTCCATTGCTTTATTTGCATTTGGCCTGTGGAGTTGATCTACTTTCCTGAAGATAGCAAGATTTTGTCATGTAAGGGAGTTTTCTTGACTGTTTTTTGCCAGCCACACCTGTATTTGAAGTATGACTGAGTGTCTGGCACTAAGTATTAAAAAGTATATGTAACATTGCATTCTCCTCCATGCACCTTCCACAGTACTTTTTGTGAAACATAATCTCTGGTACATTGAATGCAGTGTGTAGGAGGAAAGAAGAAAACAAAACAGCTGGAGTGCTTTCTGGGCAAAAAAAAAAAGTTATTATTTCAAGTTTCAGAATTTGAGGGGAGGCAAAAAAATCTTCCTTGCATTTGAAATAGCACATATGGGAACCATCATATCTAAACATTATATTTTATGCATGTGCTTCTGAAGCAAGACTTATCTTTTACTGTCTCAGTGTCCATGCATGACATGCACGTGGGAACACATGTACATTTCCCCTACAACAACACCCACTGGAGGTTTTTCCAGTCCAACTCTGATCTTTTCATTGCACATAAACAAGTGTGTTTCTTGTTGCTGTGTGTAAATATTATCATTCTTGATATTTTTATTTGGAAATACATAGAAGGTTAGTCCATTTTGCATTATGGAAATGACTGGCAAGATGAACTGATTAGTTTTGGTGTACTGCCACAAAGAAAAATACAAAACCAACAAAGATGATGCATAAATCCTGTGCTCCTCAGTGGGTTTAGCATTTTTTATTAGTTGGAAAGTATCTCTATATAAATGCTCACAACACCTGTAGAAAACAAGACACCTGAAAGCAACAGCACTATCAGTGTTATTTTTCTAGCAGTACTGTGTTGTAACCTGTCAAAGGCCACAGGGATGTGTTGTCTGAATTAATACAGGTTGGTATATGGAACAGTTGTATCAAGCAGGGTGAAATCTTCTGGTTACTGGTTAAGGAAAATTGAGTTTTGTCATCCCGAATTATAGGGGCCAGAATCAGACCTCTGCAGCCTCTGAAAAGCAGAGTGAAATTAGAAAAGATGGAAAGAGAGGGCCAGGTAGATCAGAGCGCTAAAGAATTTTGTTTATTTCTCCCCATTGGAAGAGGGAAACCACATTCAAATCCTTGTGTTACTTTTATGGAAAGAAAGTCTATGCTGTGTTTCTTATCATTATGTTTTAAGAGAAAATCCATGGAAAACTTGTGTAGATTTGGGCAATAAGCTAAATTCACTTTGACCATGGGACAATTCTGATTGTTCTGCCAAACAGAACAAGACCCTGGTATACCTAATGATCTCTTTCTCAGGTGATTATGGTGAAGAATGGGAGGATTTTTAATGCCTGTCTCTTGTAAGGGGTTTAAAAAAAAAAAGGTGGTGGTGGGGGGAGGTGCTGCAGTGTCACCATATGGCTGCATATGGGACAGAGAATATGCAGCAAAATCCGTATCTATGTAAATTCCTTGAAGTACTGAAATTCATATAAAGAGGATCACTTACTTTAGCAAGCCATGGGCTCAGACATTGCATAGCAACACAGCAAGCATTAGTTTAATGCTCTCACTTGAACTTGGACTTACGTGTTTCATCTCCACAGTCCAATTATACATCTCGGGTGCATCTTGTTTGTTCAGTCTTTACCCAAGAGTTCTTTATGTGATCATATTGTGTCTGTGGATTTCATGACTGAAGGACAATTTTGTAACAGGGGGAGTACTACAGATATGTAAGCTCTTAAGGGAAATATTTATAACAGAAGATGTAGATTTGCTTGTCACATACATATTGAATATTACTAATTTTTGATTTTCTTTTTTAATACTAAACTGCAAACCAGTGCTTTAGATGGTGGTAGAAGTAGACTCTTAACACAAAATTTCCTGTTAGTTAAGGCTTTTATCAAAGTCCTAATGAAAAGCTAAAATTCTGAGGTGTTGAAAATAATACAAGTAAAATGGGCTTAATTTTCTGAATTTTTATGAGGTGCTTTATAATTTTTTCCCAAGAAGTTAGGAAAATATGAATGTTTTAAAGGGTGGAAAATCAAACTGACACCAACCATGTTAAGTTCTCTGGTGTTTTTACTTGTTTTAGTGTTCTAGGTAGGCTGATGCTTAAAGTGCACTATGCATGCATTTCTATGCCTGCATTTTGACCAACTGTACAGTGATGGCATGAAGTGCCATGGGAAATAGGCTTGAGAGCCCAACAAGACAAGAAGCACTGCCATCATATCAGAACCTCTATCCTACCACTGCTTCTCTTTAAACCTTTTATTAACCTCCCTGGCTGGAGACATGGGGTAAAGACAAATTCAGAGCAGTTATGTACTCCTACCAACACTGAGATGAATGTTTTCAAAGCATTGTATAGCTAAATGCCTAAACAACCCCCACTGATACTAATGGGAATCCCACAGTGAAATCCCTGAATGTTTTCTTGAGCATGTACTCATTAGGGCTTCCTCTCCTGCCCTCTGTCTCCCACTACTGTTTTCAAGTACAGGGCCAAGAGGTCTTTTTTGAAGCAAAGCACATGAACAAGGAAACAGTTAATACAGACATTGCCTTCTGAGTGACATATCTATGCAATTATGAAAGTCCTTGTGGTATGTAACATCATTCATTTGATGCAGGAGAGTAGAACTTAAAAGAGCTATGGCAAAGAAAGCTAATTTCTTTTGTGCCTCATGTGCTACATCCGAGGATCATGATGTACTAATTTTGTCAGGGATCGACTTGTCAAGGATTTCAGCATCACAGAGGTGTGTAAAATCAAGGAGAGGGCAGTGATGCAGGCTGGGACAACGAACATTGCAGGGAAGGTTGCTGCTGTGCAGAGAGCACAGTTTGACTTAAGAACAATCCAAATCCACAATTATCAATAAGTTTCAAACAGTAGCTTGTACTGAATACAGACTTATTTATAGTGGGAAACCTATAATTTATTATTCCTAGCTATTAAAGTAATACATAGGGTTCTTTGATTGATGTCTGCCTCTGATTTCTAACAATTCTGCAAAGGGAGGAAACCTAATGTAATAGATATACAAGTTTTCTCAGTGGTAAAAAGGAAGTGTTTAGGTGTTCTCACCTAAATATGCCCATGGCTATATATGTGGGTTTGACTTGGTCATTATTTTTTGTTCTTTGCCAGTTAAACTAGGCATTATTTTCCCTGTTGTGCTTCCTTCAGCAGCACACTTGTTTGGAGAAGTCAGAAGTCTGTGGAACCTGTCCGTGCTCAGACCTTTGGGCCCTGGGAGAGCAGGTCCTGACAGTGAAAGCTGGTTCTCCTATTTCTGCTTTCTAGTGTCTCAGATTTATAACTGGGGATGGCAACCTCTTAGATCACTTCTACTAATTGCCAGAGCAGTCTGAGGAGCCAGGTTTTGAGCAGTTCTTGTCAGTGTTTTTCTTTATATGTCTCCAGTGTTTTGGAGGTGACAGCAGCAGGAGTTTCTTCTATCTGTGCACATAGAAGAAATGCAACTACTGGGCATAAAATGGTCTTTATACATGTTTTGTCCTGAAGGCTGGCTGGGAATTACCTGCCTGTGGAAAACTAAATCACTCTGAGGAGAAACTTGTGCTTGGGGTGAAAAGCCATGTGCACTGTAGCTACTTCACATGGGCAAACTATGAACACTGTGTGTGCTCATTTAAACAGGGGGCCAGTCAAGGAAAACTGTGTCTGTGAACTGCTGACATTTTTCAGTCAAGACAGAAGCAGTGGTAGGCAGAGGTGCCCTGGGGCTGGCAGGAGCTGCTGGGCAGCAGTTCCAGTCAGCTCCAACCCACCCACCACAGTGCATGGCTGAGCCTCCCAGCCATGATGGTGGTGCCTCAGGGACAGCTGGGATAAGGGCGGGCAGAACCTGCTTGGTGGTGAGAGGAAAATTATGAGAAACAGCCCTGAGAGCCCCAAGGAGGGAGTGGGAGATGTGCTCCAGATATTCCAGCAGGTCTCTGCAGCCCCTGGAGAGACCATTGTGGACCAGGTACCCACACTGCAGCCTGTGGAGGGGGTGGATGTTCCCTGAGAGAACTTCACTTCAGCCTGTGGAGTGCTTATACAGGAGCAGGTTTATCCTGAAGGACTGCAGTTTGTGCAAAAGACCCTTCCTGGAGCAGAAGAATCGTGTGAGAAGGAAGGAGCAGCAGAGATGAGCTGTTACTACCTGACCACATCCCCTGTTCCTCATCCACTCTGTGTCACAGGGGATGGCAATGAGTTAAGTTTTCCATCCACTGAGTCTGTTTTGTCAGTGTCAGAGAATGTCACTGTGTTTATCTTGAGCCGTAAACTTTTGCATCTTATTTTGTCCCCCTTGACTACTTCAAGATTAGTTTTGTTTGAAAGGTGAGGGTAAACTCTGAGGATGAGATTTGGTATTTTAAAACTAGGCACTGAGTGCCTTTTAAAGCATAGGCAGGTATCCAAGCTTTTTCCTTATGTTGGGCAGCCACCATTCAGGACTGACAGTCTCCCATCCTGGGAGGCCAGGTGGCATCAAGTTGTGTAACACTGAATACAGACCACCAAATCCTGCCCTGATTGCTAGTTTATAAGGTGCAATGTATGCATTATTTACTAGTGGATGCAGGTTTTCTGTCTTTTAAGGGAAGTGGTGGAACTTCCTTGTGTAACAGAATGTCAGAAGTACCTGTCAGTAGCCATCCTTCATTGCCTCGTGCTTTCACCTGGTAGCCCAGACTGACATTGCCTCCCTCAGAGATTCCACATGTGGACTGAGGGGACTGTCATCTTGCTCTTGACATCCTGTACTTAGTGTTTAGACATCTTGTGCTTAGAGGACTTCCTAACTTTGCATTTTCTTTCAATTACAGTGTTTGTTTTCTGTATTTGAGGGGAGTTAACCTGAGGTTACAAAACAGTTGGCAGATAAGTGGAGTTACAGCTGGGTAGCATAGGCTCTCTGCTTGGCTGCTGGCTTCATGATTTGCTGAAATATTACCCAAAACAGGTAACTAAAAGTAGACTGTCATGTTCAATGTAGATTAAGAAATTCCAAGTGTGTCCTAGATGCATATTTTTAATACAACAATAATCCTCAGTCATGTAGATGGGTGTGTTCACTCCTCTGCACAGTAATGCTACTTCATCATGAATAAGGAGAATAATACAATTGAAAATTTTAATATTTGTCTCTGGGTCCTGGTAATTCAAACATTCAACAGTATCATAGCATTTACTGCCCTTCAGGCACACCCACTTTGTCTTGAGATGAAACAACATGTGAAAGTAGATCCATTATGTAGTTTGGGGTTGCTTTGGTCCATGTTTCAAATGATAAACCCCAGAGGGTTTGCTCTTGGAAATGAACATTTTTGAGGTTTACGTAATGCACATGCATGAAAAAGAAATAAAACTATGTTAAAACAGAAATTTAGTTCAGTTAACTCAGTTACAGCCACAGCTTATGGTGGGCTGTGAACATACAAGTTCGAATACTCACATAGTGACAGCACATGTAACTTCACCCAGAGACTCCTGTTCCCCAAAAAATGAGAGATGGGCAAGGGAAATTAGGGTTATGGTGGGAGGGGTACTGCAAGGTAAAAGTGCTTACAGCACCATAGCTACTGTGGAGAAAGAGACACTTAATCTTATGTTTACATGCCTCTACAATCAGTTTAATTAAATTACTGTCAAAAGCGTATCATTCAATTTTTCCTCTTTAGGAGGACTAAGTACAGCCTGAGGAAAGGATGAATTCTGAATAAGAAGAACACGCAGCCGAGTAGGAAATTAGGGTTAACATAACCCGAAAATAAGTTTCTTTTATGAGCAAATGAAAATTAGTTTTTTTACTAGAGCGGCACATGCTTTTAAAGTGGCGAAGACTTTAGGCAAACATTCTTTATTATTCTTAAACCAGGTTAATTAATAATTCTCCTAAATGTGACTTCTCAGGGACATTTAAAAAGGCAAGTGAATTTTACATTCATTAAATAATAAATTAATTAAAATATTAAGAAATGTGGAAAGTCCACAAATAATATATGAAACACTACATGTACATGGCTTATAAATCTACCCCAAAATAATGCACTTTTATCTGATTTTGTTAATCAAGATTTTAAAAGTGTAGGCTATATATTTACTGTGCATGTAGCCCAGCAAAATTTCTTGGAAAAATTGAATTAAAAAATGGGATAAAAAATATAACTATTCCCATATAGGATTGTTTGGCTGAATATTGTCATGAAAGATACAATAGTGAAAATCTTTCACTGAATTTTTAACTGTGTGTCGGTGCCATTATGCAAGAGTAGTTTACAACTAAACTGATTTGGCCCTGGGCAATGAATTTCCAAGTTTTTACTACTTCTGATCCAGATATTAAATGATAACTAAACTTTTCTTCCTGAAACTTTTTTTACAGACCTGATATTTTACGTCAACCTGCTATTAGTCTGGTGTTGCCCCAAATTTAAGTAGTAATCTTGAATGCTGCATTTTCCATCTCTTAAGCCATTGGTGCTTTTCCACAGAAGATTACAAGCCCAAGCCTGGAAAGCTCTATTCCATCATCAGAGCATTTGGGATTGTTAGAGTTACTAAAACAAAAAAGGTCATGTCAATATTTGCATCAGGTCCTTTACAAAAGCAAAGTATTTGACATCTGCATCGTGTTAAGGCAGCCCAGTTAATGGGAGCTGCTGTAGTCTATAATTGAGCTGCAGGTTTTTGGCAGTTCTGAAAGTCCGTTTATCTGCTTATTTATGATCTAAAATTTCAGGTATGTGGTACTTTTCTGGAGTGAAGGGCCAGAGTTTAAACATGGAAGCAAGAGCCTGTGTATTCTTTGAAAATTTGGACCATCATTCAGAAGCTGAAGATGTATCAAGTAAATACACCAAACAGCATCATAATTAACACTGTTGACATAGTATGGTGTATTTTGGGAATTTATAAGAACTTAAATAAGGGGCTGAGGCTGATAGTACTACGTGCTATCAAAATATATGGCAAAAGATGATAGTTTGTCAAGAAAACAACAACTAAAATTATAGAAGGATGTAGACAACAGATGTTATACATGATGCTATTCTAAAATAAGAAACCTTATTCTAAACATAGATATATTTTTAAACTATTATCCATTTCCTTTTATGCCAGATATAACAATTCAGCTAATCTTTTAGCTGAAATTTCTTAACTTACACTGTTGTAAGTGTTTACTCTGCTGGAATGAGTTTAAAAAAAAAAAGGAAAAAGAAAGAAAGAAACCCGCAGTATGGTAGGGATTATAAAATAAAATAATCTACTCATGTTTAGAGGTATGTGATTTCATTTAGTTCAATATAGTGCTTGAAATTTTTCAGGTTCATTGCTACAAACAAGAAACATTAATTTTTCTCTCTCAGTAAGCACAGAACACGAAATTACATATTTTCTTTAAGCAAAACTGCCTCTCATTCTTTCATGAATACTTAAAGTTTTCTGATGTTATCCTCTAACAAAAGCTTCAAATCAGCAGTAATGTACTTGACATTATGGAGTGGGGTTCTTGAATAGAGGCCATGCTAAGGTTTTTAAAAGGTTCATACCTTAAAAACTGTATCACCATTCTGCTCTCTAAATAGCAATGAAAAAATAAGCAATGAAGCTTATTTTTGTGCTGTATGATGTCATAGCCCAGACATTTAAGCTAAAGGGGAAAATTATTAATTAGCTCACAGATTTACAGTCACTGGAGTTTGAATTTTAGGTAAAAACAAACACAAAGATGGTATTTGACAGCTTATTGTTTTGACAGAGAATGTAGCAGTGGTCTAGGTGGAGAAATATGCTTTAGATATTATTACTGGCTTTAAATAACTTTTTACTGCCTATTTTGCTTTTTTCTTTTTTTTAAAAAANATGACTGTTGAAGGGCTGTAATTCAAAGAAATATATAGTGTGCAAATGCAAATTAAAAAAAAACCCTGTTTTTTGTTCTTCTGAGGAGTATTGAATAGAGTATTTTGCAAAAACTGACATACAACAAGGCCTGTCAAACATAGCTATTGCATTAAAATTTTCCTTGCAAAAATTAAATACTTTCACCTTGCTATCTATAGTATTATCTTTATCAAATATAGGAAAATGTAGGGAAAAGCACACGTCTTTGGGTAACGTTATCTGGCTATTCTAAGGAAATTTTTTGAGTGGCAGCTACCAGATAGATAAAAAACATTTAAGAAATTATTACACTAAATGCATAAAAGGGACAAGGTTACAGTAGACATGATGTGTTTATTTATGTGAAATTGTTATACAAATCAGTGTGCACCATGTTTACGATACTGCCTGAATTATCTTTCCTCTAGTGACTTTTTTTTCTTTAAAAAACAATAGAACCTGAAAGTCACTCAGAGGATATGCTTTATCAGATTTGGGAAACATGCGGTTCTAATAATTTGGGTAAAAAACACCTATGGTAATGAAGAACACCAGCCTTCCTGGGAAAGGTATAGTTCCCTAATTCAGAGCAGGCATTAGTATATGAAATCAAGATTTTTAGATATCAGCTGGAATTTCTATTCCTTTCTGATTCATTAGTATTTCTGTGCACTCCTAGATGAGTATGTCCTAAGCATCCTTAAACTGAAAATGGTCTCTAATGCAAAGGCAAAACTTGCAGAACATTGGGCACTAACAGGAAAAGGATTTTATTTCAGCTACCAGTGGATGATTACTAATAACACAGATTTACTTTGCCTTCGTGATCAGAATACTTACATGCTTTTGTAAGCCGTCTACCCAGAATTTATAAATAGGAAGGAAAATAACCCTCGAAAGCCAAACAACTTCTCCTTGTCGCCATATGCTGCATCTTTTCCCCCTAGGTTTTGCATACTCTGTGTGCTGAAGAATGGTGTCTTTTCTTTTCATGTTGCTCTGTCGGCGGTCATAACAGCTATTCTCTTCATGAATATGTAAATCCCATGCATAAAATCAGAAAAATTAGCATGGCGATTCCCATTATAGAATGTGCCCAATTATGTCTGTCTAATACGTGAATAGTGATGATTTAATCTTTTGACTATCTGAGCGGATTCAGGTACAGTTACAAGAGCTGCTGTAATTACAGAGTACCCAAACACACAGGCTGGGTGCGTGCACATGCTGGGGATCATCGGGCTTTAATAAGAGCTGGGCATCTGATGCCTGGCTATGATGGAGTGCATGCAGATTCATTTACAGGCGCTTTCTCTGATGGGTAGTGACAAGGGAGAAAAATGCTCTAGGTCTGCAATACCCTTCACCTTACTAACTGAGACTCATTTGCATTTGATTTTTTTTAAAATTCCTCATCAATTCTTGCAATTAGAACGGAATGAATAAAAGTTTGGATAAATAGAGAAAATGGTGACCGTATTTGCTGGGCGTCCTTAACTCACTTGGTTTATCAGGAATGGGTATTGGAGGGGGGGAGGAAGGACATGCAGAAAACAAAACCAAAAAGGCACCACCAGCAATTGATGCATTTTTGTATTTAAATAAGCAGGCGTGCTCATGCATATTTATATGACGTGCATGCCTATGCGCCGCTCTGAGCAGTGGCTCTGCGGCTCGGCTGCAGTAATTAGGCTGATGTAATTATAGCAAAACAAAGCAAGCCTGGGCTGATATTTTTTTTTTTAACATACAGTGGGAACATTAAAGACAGATACGTATTCCAGTGTACAAAAAATGAACCTGCACTGCTGTCAGAGGCTAGGAGGACAGTGTGGCCAGTGCACCTATTGTGTCACTGCTGTAGAAAGCAGCTTAGCGATTGGCCACTGTCTGCAGCACATAATACTGACTGGTTATAAAGGACTTGTCTAGAGGAAAGCCTGTAGGTACTCCATTGTCTGGCAAAGTTGATATGACTGCATTCTTTTTGCAGGGGGTCAGACAGCTGAACTGTAAAAGCTGCACAGATTTTTTTTTCCTTCTTCCTCTGTCTCTCTCTCTCTGTCTCTTCCATACAGCATTTTTCTTTCATGCCCTGTCTCAGTTTGCATAGTTAAAGAGAATGCTAATTAAGATCCCTTGTCTTAAACTGAAAATAATGACTTGGATGTAAATAGAAAACTGCCGATAGTTTAAAATATTCTTGCGTAGCACCAAGATATTAATTACTGTTTTAGGGGAAAAAAAGGAAGAATTATTTTTTTGTAATCAAGGTAAACAAAGAAGAGTTGTTGCTTCTTTTTCCTCCTCTCTTTCATTCTTATTTTTTTTTTTTTCCCTTTTTAAACCAGTGATGCTGTGCTATTGCAGGTCAGATAATATTTTATTTCAGAAAACGTGCTAGCTACATAATTTAAAAGTCCACAAATCAGTTGCAATTTAGTGCTTATTAATCCTTCTTAGGATGTAATTCGGTGAAAGAACTGCTTTAAAAAAAATTCTTTTCTGTATTATAGACGGATCTAACAACGCAGTCTGGGCTCCGTGCCAAAGGCTGGTATTTCACAGCAGCGACCGCCTTACAGATGAGCTGTGGGAAGCAGGAGGGAGACTCTCTTAGGGTGCCACTACTATGGAGACACAGCTGGGCTGAACAAGATTTGCTTCAAACGACAACAAGAGAGACAGAAAGAGTCTGGTTCGACCGCTGCCCAAGCAGGCAGTAACCAGAAGAGCTAGCAGCCAATCCGGCCATGCTGCACTGTTCGAAACCAGCTCTACATCCCAGCCAATCAGTGACATCACTGGTGAGAAACTCATTTACATCATGCAGTAATGAACTTTGTTTAACGTATCCTTTTTTCTTTTCTTTTTTTTTTTCCTCACAGAGATTAGGTCCTCCATTAATTATTCTGCCAGCATAATTTGAATCGCTATGCAAAACGGTGGCTACAATTTCTTGATTTTTTTTTTTTAACTGTATGCTGTCTCTGCAGGTAACCATGGGCATTGTTCCATTTTTTTTTTCTGTTGGCCCCATAAAACGTTTAAAAGTGTCTTTTATTGTTAATATTGTGCATATATTTTTATTTCATGTATGTTTGTCTCCTTGTAGTCCTTACCTAATGTGGTACTACTTCCTCCAGTTATAGTCTGAGACTACCTTTAACTGTCTTGGAAGGTAGAAAGGGTGTTGCTGCAGCATTGAGTTTGCATCTTTAGCTGCCATCACAGTCTAAGTACTTATTCTAATGCTTCAGAAATCATTTTGCTGTGGCCGTTTTACATATCTGGCTTTCTCTAAAGGTTCTTACATGCATCTGTTACAACTGAGTGAAGTTCAGTATTGTTATATTTCATTCTTCACCACTTTCAGCCAAGATGTCATTTTATTAATGAATAGAACTGAGATCATTTCTGAACAAATTTCACCCCCTTCCTTCCACCTCGACACAATGCACCTGATTTGCATCCATTTACGAGCATAAATGAATACAAGAGCCAGTATGAAAGGAAGTCAAGGGAGAGCTTGCATACTGCTTCAGGGTATGTTGCAGCAAAGCGAAATATAGAATTTTTGTTTAGCTATTTATATTTTTACTTATAATTTGCTTGATCTACACAGAAAATATTAGATCTCAGATTGAAAACTATCTAGACAGCTTTTAATATCAGGGAATAGGTTGGGTGTAGCTTTTTTTCTCTTTTTTAAATAATAAACGTGCACATTTTCTTGAGATATGTTCAATTATAAATGGAAAACATTTGGGCAAGCCAACATTGTGTTGAAAGTTTGCATTTAGTTCTTTGTGGGTAAAGTAATTTGTTGTGCGAACAATTTAAGACCAGCACAGAATACTGTGGAATGCAGAGGATTCAGACTGCATAATCTGATGAGGCAAGGTTTTGCTCTTCAGTATTCTAATAGCTGAAACAGAATCAGATATGAGACAAATTCAATCTTGTGTTATTAAATTAAAGCTATATCTGTTGCTGTTGGGCTTCAAGAGGTCAAATCTTTGGTAAAGCAAAATTTTATTTAAAGATGTAGACTGAAATAGAATTTTTGTGACAACATGATAACTTCCCTCCTCCACACACACAGTAATGTACAATTTGTTTATGGTTCTTCAGTTATATATTGATTCTTCTAGTCACTTTGAAAAACAGAGGATTTAAACACTAAACCATAGCTCTTTCAATGCATGATGCATTCCATCATCCCATCATCAGTATTCTGTGTGCGGCTGTCCTGATTCAGCCACTAGCTCCCCTGCTGCAGATCCTGTAATTTGAATCATGCGTAATAATATATTATCCTACTGGGGGCCTTCTTTCAGTAGGAGAGTGGTTTTATACCTTCTGCTATAAGAGAACTGTTGGCTCCTAGCCATCCCGTAGCCATTATTCACAGAGGCAATCAAGATAGTCTTCCTTAAGGAATAACATCTGCACAACTGCATGTGCCAGAAATATGCAGCCTCCCCTCACGTTATAAATTTGGTTTTCTTGGAAGCTGGAGTATGTGAGAATACTGGAACAGAAAAACTGGACATTTACAGGAATTCATCAAAAGCGTATTGAATGTGCCATGTGCTGAAATCCAGGCTGTGAGGACATTTGGAGTGGCTAACAGAGGCAGAGGAGAAGAAATTAGAAGCTGGTGGCCTCTTCTGTGATTCTTGCTAATTTTTTTCGAACTCATGTTATTGGCTTAGCTGATGATTGGTGCTGTATTAAAAATGTGATGTTTGCTTTGCTGACAAGGTGATTTCCTAACTAGTATGGTGATAGGATGTTGTCAGTTGGGACTGGAGATGCATTTCCCAGTCTAACCTTGAGAATCTAACCTTATTTGATGCATTCAACAGGATGCACTATCAGTTAGTAGTGAATTAAAAACAGATACTGAAAGGGACTAAGACTGTAGAAAATGTGAACCCTTCACAACAGAATAGCAAGTCCCAGAAATGCAGAATCTGATAACATGAATTGTATGCATACAACATGAATTGTATCTACTGGTAAAAGCTCCATAGGGCATCCAAAGGTGAGTGAAGGAAGCTGCATGGAAGCAGAGAAAGAGGAACCCCAGATCTGTGCTACTCTGTCATCTATAGATTTCCCACCACTGCCACAAGTAGTGGATCTACCAGCACTGTGGCCTGCTATTTTCTTTTATTCCCATAAATGTCATTGCTAACCTCTCCCCCCCCAAAAAAAACCCCAAATCCTGAGATCTTATTTTTATAAATATTTTTTTTGTGTAAGTATATAAAGGAGTGAAATTTTTTTGTCACGTACAGAGCGTTTGCCCATCCCTGTTAATGATAACAGAGTTGTTATTTTTTGACTTAGGCATGTCTTGGAGAAAAAGAGAAGAAGTCTGATTCAGCATATTTGTCTCATCCTGGAGCTTACATATTCCTCACTGAAGAAAAACAATACAACTGTAGTAACTAATCTTACACAAACTGTGTTTATTTCTCAGTACCATTGAGGTGTATCCAGAGGAGAGAGTCTTCTTGTTGTTATCTTCTCTTGTTTTACCTTCTGGAAGACAGAAATTAGATTCATACCCTGGCTGAATGTCAAAAGTGCTAATATTTAGGAACAGAAGTCCTGAGACTATAGGAATGATAGTTAAACAGGGTTCATCTGCTGGCTGACTTTTAAAGAAACTTCTTAGAGGGAAGATGTGAACTCAACAGCTGAATACTCTATCATATTTAAAATACTGACAAAAAAGACTGGTATTCTTTACAGAAACAAGGGAAGTCCAGTAATATGGCCTAGAAATAAGCTCCAATTGCCTCTTAAGGCAAACAGGTTGATGATTGAGGCTTCATCCCTGATTCACACCATCTAGTAGGGAGGAAGAAAGCTTAATAGGCCATTGATGTTCCATTGAAGAACATTCTCCATTTAGTCATTAAGTTTTCCATAATAGAGATCAATAGGAAAAACAATACAAAAGACCATAATAATTTGATGGATCACAGGAAGGACAAATCACCTTTATGGTAGCTGAACTCTGGCATGCAGGAAAAGACTAAGCAGACAATGACATTCGTCATAGTTCATCCTCTTTAAAAGAGAGTTACATCATTCTGAAGGGTGAGTCAGCAAATAACAGCCTCTGGAAATAACAGCAAATTTCTTTTTTACTTCTGTGAACAAGCACATTGTACTCAGTTCTGTTCTGTGCTAGAATTTCTGCTTTCTGATCAAAGTCCTAACAAAACTCCATTCCATTCTTTCAAAAGCCTATTATTTCAATAGCTGTTGTTTCCAAGTGGGACACCTACATGAAGAGAGAATACTTAAATTTGTTTTCTGCCACTGCTTAGTGTATAAACATCCAACTTTTAACAGTTCGAGCTGTACTGTTTATAATGAAAACAATGAGCCTGGAAAGCAGAGGTGACACTAATAGTGAATTACTGCATTTAAATGTTTATCTTTAAGAGAATATTCCTGTTTCCTCAAACAGTCAATACTTAAACGGTTTCATTCAGTCTGTTCTTAGAGTTAAGGGTGACAATCCTAGAAAAACACGCTGTTGTGTTTTCATTCAGGAGTCAAGCCCCATGCAGCTGCTCACTCACTCCCTCATGGGTGGCATGTCACAGAGAATCAGAAGGGTAAAAGTGACCTAACTTGGGGCAGAGGTAGAGACAATTTAATAAGTAAAGCAAAACCCACACAAACAAGCAAAGCAAAACAAGAAATTAATTCACTGCTTCTCATGGGCAGGCAGGTGTTCAGCAATCCCCAGGAGAGAAGGGCTCCATCACATGTAATGGTGACTTGAGAAGACAAGTGTCATCACTGAACATCCTTCTCTTCCTCCTTCTTTCCCCAACTTCGTAGGCTGAGCATGACACCATATGTCATGGGATGTCCCTTTGGTCAGCTGGGGTCACCTCTGCTGTCTGCATCCCCTCCCAACTCCTTGTGCACCCCCAGCCACCACATGCACTAAGGAATCGATGACAATGTTACCTTTTGGCAACATGCTACATTAAATTGGTTTTAATACTCCAGTATAAATCAAGACTAGAATACCTTGTGTATGTTTGCCTAAAGGCAAAGGATATTGAGCTATCAAATACACTTTCTTCCTCTATTGTCAACAGCAAAAGGGTAAAAACTGTAAAAAGCTGTAGAGAAATGTCTGCCTTGCTGAGTTGGGTCTAAAAATCTAGAGTAGTACATACAAATATATTTCACTAGGGCATATAAATGTGCTGTGAGTAAAGATTCTTTATGACTCCAGTTTTGTTTTAGCCATTACTGAGATAGATACTCTTCTAAGACTGTGGAGGAAAGACCTTATTTATGGGGTACTTTAATACTGAATCAAAATACGGTCTTGGGTAAACAAGGTCATTTGCTATTTTACTGCAACACTTTAGCTTTCCTCACTTTAAATTAGGTTGTGGGAAATGGAGTGTGATGGCTATTCTCTGTATGAAAAAAAGCCTGGAAGGGACTAAAAGCTGTTTTCTGGAAGCAAGTCTAAAAGGAGTGGTGAATGTAGTTACAGGAGTCATCAGTTGTTCAAGGCCAGTCCCACAATAATTTAAGGGGTGATACCAGAAAAGGGGCCCTTTCTTAGCCTAAATGCTGCGCTGAAATATCTTCGTTTTACTGGTGGCTAATGAGAAAGGAGATGAGCAATGTGTATGTCACCCTGAAGGCTGTCAGACAGGGGCTTTGATGTGCAAGGTGGTAAACTGCTGACTTCTGAGGTTGTGTTTTAATCTCTTCCTAGAGTTGTTTTTATTTTTCCTGTTAGACTTCAACATTGTATTTCCCTTAGTGAAAATTTCAGAATACAGGCATGTTTTATTAATTAATCTATAATTTTCCCTTTTATTCCTGCATTTAAATAGAAGGAGAAAGTGTCTTGCTATTAGAAAACCTTTGACCTGATAAAAATAAGACAATTGTTTTCACAGAGAGAAACTGAGCTCTGCATTACTTTCCAGAAATTATAAAACTAGGCAATAATACTTTGTTATGAAAATTGTCAATTAGCAGTTTTGGGAACTGTCTTTAGAAAGATTAAAGAAGTCACACTGTATAGACTGAAACTTGTAGAAGAGTACCATGACTTATAACAGCTTATGATTGTGACCTTATTTGAGTTAATGGAGAAATAAAAACTATCTCTGAAGGGCTAATGTAGAGAAATATCTTTGCCAAATTTATAGGTTAGAAGGCTGGCTTGAGGGGAAGTTGAATTTCTTTCAACATGAATAAATTAGTCCAAGAGTACCAATGACACAGACATTTTAAAAAACATCGTAGATTGGCAGTATTAAAGATTATTCAGATAATCTCAGGCAATGTATAACCATAAAAAGGGATAGAAGTAAATCAGGGTAACATGGAAAGAATGGTACAGTTCTGATTAGATATCAGTTGTAGCATGAACCAGGTTGCCTTCGTAGTGGAAGCAGACTTGCTTTGTTAGGAAGGTATGAGCTAATTTTCCTTAACTGTGCTGCAAATGGGTATGAGTGCAATGTTACTGCTTTGAAATCTATTGCTAAACACATCAAAAGCACTTTTACCCTAGTAGAATCCTTGATATTGAGTGTTTTCTTGCCTGGAAATAAGTTTAATACGTAGTATGGAGATGGAAAAATGCCCTGATCATAGCATGCTCAGTATCTCACAAAATGCAATCAAGTCTTCTTGTGCCCTGCAAAGAGAAATGGGTGGGTTTTGTCTCCAGATCTGTTAATCTGTTGGTAGCTTGGAGACTCTGAGAGGGACAGGAAGCCTTGGGCTGAGGCAGCAATATGAGGGTAACTGACCTGTAATATGGGATTGTAGCAAGGAAGCAAGGCTTGCCTGCTTCTGTTATTAGCTGCTTCGTTCCTAGTGTTAAACTTTGCCCAGACACTAAAAAATGTAGGGGATTATTCTTTTATATACGTCATAAAGGAGATACATATTATGGGGCTGTCAGGCTTTGAAGAGAGGCCAAATGGCAATAAGAAACATATTTAAAACATTTTGGACTTTCCAGGGAAGGTCCGGAAGTGGTGTTTGATCCTACTAGTGTTGGTATGAGGGGAAACCTGTAAGGTTTGTCCTGAAAAACACACTGTAGGTCACTTAAGACTATCTGATACTGTGTGAAGAATTTGTGATGTTTTTCAGCCGGTACAGTATGTTGCGAATTTATGATTGTGCTGGTTGACCAATGAAAATTACTATTTCTGTAAAATCTGAGCTACCTTTGGGTCATGTTTGTTACCAAAAATTTTCAAATTTACATGGGCAAGGAATGGAAAAAATTTATTTTGGGTCATGTTTGTTACCAAAAATTTTCAAATTTACATGGGCAAGGAATGGAAAAATTTTATTTGGGGTCATGTCAAGTCAGCTCAAACCCAATAAGAAATCACCTAATGGGGAATTTTCTTTTGAAGTGGACTGACAAAGCTACCCATAGCAGGTTCCATTTTAGGATTTTGTGTTATCCAAAGAGTAGTTGGGCTTCTCTTCTGCTTTATGATGTTCTGTCTTGGGTTGAGCTGGCAAATTGCCAACTGTCCCAGACAGAGTGAAAAGGGTTCTTCCCCCCAACTAGCCAAAGGGAAAAAGAAGAGGGAGAAGGGGAAAAAAAAACCTTCCAAATGAGGTTTATGCTGAAACTAACTACATGTATTTATACAGAAAAGAGAAAATTAAAAGGAAACTACAATATAACACACACTTACACAAGTTATATATAACTTCCCACTCCCCAATAAGCACAGATTTTACCATTCTGACTACAAATCATTCTAAAAAAAGGTCAATTCCCCAAAGACAGACTTAAGCAAAGAGAACTAAGAACAAACATTTTACTTCCCTAAGATAACATGATGGTGAGCCGGTGCTGTGGGCTTGGGCCTCCCCGTCCCTCCTGGGACAGCACGGTGTGTCTTCTCTGTACCTCAGCCAAGGTGGAACTGAGCTAAGCCACTCCAACACACTGGATTTTACCCCTTTTGAGATGATGTAAGATGGTGTGGAATACAATATTATTGGCTAGAAGAAGTCAGCTGTTTGCTAGCTCAGCCCAGCTCAAGGCAGCTGACAATTTCAGGCCCAAATCTGAACTCCAAGGCCCAAATTTAGGCCCATCAGCCAGACCCATGACATGTTCAAAACAAAGAGGAAATGTCTTCATATACACACACGCACACACATTTATACAACGGTGCTATGGAAATCTTCACCATGGGACACTCCTGACAAAAAATTACCTTTGTTCAAAAAATTACCTTTATTCAAAGAGTGTTCATTCAAACTCCTGGTTGAGAGATCTATGGAGAACTATTAAACACATTGGTATTTGCTGTAACTCCGTAAGTCCTTTAGGTGAATAGCTGTAGGCTAGGAAGTTATAGCAGAGAAGTATTTCTGTTTGTGTGCCCTTACTTTTTTCTCTTAGGCATTTACTGTCAGAGATAGGATACTGGACTCTGATGTGTTCTAGTACATGAATTACTTGGTTCGCTGAGGTGTTAAGTATGACCCCATTTAAATTTTTCTCAGTGCCATCTTTGGGAATACATTGACTTTATCTATAATAAAGAAAATACAGTTGAGCAAGTGCTGTATGTGCAAAAATGAAAACAGCAAGCAACTAAATTGTTCTTTTTAGGTATTATATGGTGATAATAAAAGACAGAGGAATTTAGATGGTGCATGAAATAAAGCACATGGAAACACTGTAGTCAACTAAAACAAGGTATTTTGGTTTCTTGAATGTTCAGAGGTGTTTACCCTTTATTAGCGAAGCTGAAATATGTCTACATTTTCAAAAGCTTTTGGAATGTCCCATTCAACATCAAATTTTGAAGTTGCTATACTTTGAGCATCTTGATAATAAATAAAAGAAAATCTGAAATGATGAAACACCTTGCTAAGTAAAAATTTTGTATTTTGATAACTTTCAGCAGGCTGCTATATGAGTGTACATCTGCATTTCCCTTTTCTATGGACTGAAGGACATTGCCCTGTCCAAAAGTCTGGCCATCAAATACCTGTGAAACAACCACTCTGTGTGTGAATTAGCTGCTTCTTAGACTTCCATTAATTTCTCCCATGAAATTTATGTTCTCTGTCTGTTTGTTGTAGATTGCTTCAATTAGTCTACGATTTTTTGTAAGAGTTATAATGGTTTGGGTCTTTAAGTTATTAACATATCATCCATACTAATACATGAAACATCTTGAAAATTATGTAGATTTACTGTCCAAGCAGAATGGATTAAGCACATGTAAATGTACATATTTTAGTAAAAGCTCTTATTGTTAAAGCAGATGCTTTAATTGGTCTACAAAATGGAAATTATTTCCATTTGTTTCCTATCCTGTAAAATATGGACATAGAATGAAGACTATGATAATGATGATTGCCAGGCTGAAAAAAAAATATTTACATTGTAAATAACACCCAAGCACTAGTTAAAGCTGAAAACAAGTATATAAGGAATGACAATCTGTTGGTGTTTTCTAACAACATACATTTCCGTTTAAGTCACCGAAAAGCAACAAAGTGCTAAGCGTTGTTTCCATAATTTTTAAAAAGTTGCAATGATCACAGAGACCTGATAAAATTCTGGGGTTTAATGCTTTTGTGGAATTTTTTAAAAATAGTTGACATGAAGTCATTGTAAAAAATTATAATAATTGCATTTGCGATTTTTTGGGAGTTTTTTTTGAAGACACTGTGTGGTTCTGTTTACAATCCAAATTTTGGAGCCAACATCAACATGAATGTTGATGTGAATGCAAACCATTATGTTGATATAGTTACATAATTTTAGTATGCGTATTCATTTTCTGGCATGTTTTTGGAAACATATTAGTGTCTTTTTTAAAATTTTTTGCTTAGCTGACTAAATAAAGACCTGCCTCCCAGTATTACTTTCCTATGCCATTCTGATATATATCTGAAATGGTGTCTATGTATGGCATAACTGACTAATATTTCTTTCCTTCCTTTACTTACCTGCTCAGCCTCCTTTGTACTGAGCATGGTTTCTTTTACAACAGTGTCTATGGAACACAGAAATCATAGAATCATAGAATCGATTGGGTTGGAAAAGACCTCCAAGATCACCAAGTCAAACCCTTGGTCCAACTCCAATTCATTTACTAGATCCTGGCATTCAGTGCCATGTCCAATCTGCTTTTAAAATCTCCAGGAATGGTGAATCCACCCCCTCTCTGGGCAGCCCATTCTAATGCCTGATTACTCTCTCTGGAAAGAATTTTTTCTGATCTCCAACTTAAATTTCCCCTGGCAGAGCTTGAGCCCGTGCCCCCTTGTCTTATTGCTGACTACCTGTGAGAAGAGACCAACCCCCACCTGGCTAGAACTTCCCTTCAGGTAGTTCTAGACAGTGCTGAGGTCACCTCTGAGCCTCCTCTTCTCCAGGCTAAACACCCCCATCTCCCTCAGCCTCTCCCCATAGGACTTATGCTCCAGTCCCTTCACCAGCCTTGTTGCTCTTCTCTGGACAACAAATGTGTTCACTAAAGTATGTCTATGAGAGAGACCTGGGTACAAATTTTGTGCCCCTCAAAACCAATTGCTCCATATCCCTTATATTTACACTCTCATAACTGGTAGCTACATTATTCATTTTCACAGTTCCTGTTACCTATATTGCTATTATTAATGTGACTTATTACAATTTTTCAAGTTATGACTTCTCCATAACTTTCAAGTCCCTATACTTGCCTACCAATGCAGCTTTTATTTGGATATTTTGATATTCATTATAGCAATCAGAGAGATGTTTTGATGTCACTGGAGGCATAATCAGAATCAGGAGCCAGTGTTGTTGCACAATTATGAAGACACAAACCCTGCCCAAATGACCAAAAATTAAAAAAAAAGAAACAAAAGAAACAAAAGCAGTGTAGTGCAGCATGTATTAGAATAGCATGTAGTGGTCTTACTATTTATTGTTGCTGCAAACTCTGTCAGCTTTAGTACATAAATCCCACTTTATTTCTTTGAAATGTGGACATTCTCATGTTGTGCAACGTTAGCATCATACAGTATCTTACAGATTCTTCTATACAATAATGTTAATACCTTGTGGTATTAATAAGTGGTTTTATATTGCTCTATTCCAAATAGAGTTATTCACATATTGTCTAAGTACAGCATATAAATCCAGGATGGTTGACTCACGGTGCTGAGGCATACAGTCACCTACAACCAGATATCTGCTTGTTCATCTGGACTCATATTTTCTGATCTGTGTCAGTAAGGTGCACTCTTATAAAGCGCTAAAAGCATCCATTTAAACAATTCAGCCAGCCATGAGCAAACATATCCTCTACCATGTTTGGGAAAGGTAGAGTCATAGCAGGGAATGGAAAATACAGACCTGATTTTTAAGGACTTAGCTCTTGAGATAATCCATTTATCAGTTCTTTTCCAACTTGTGTGTGCAGCTGGTGAATGAGACAATTTGCTCCCCCTCTGTTTTGTACTCAGCATATTTTAAACTTTGATAGTAGCAAATTTGTTTCCCACTGTACTTAAAACAGTTCAGCCCATTGGTTCTGTCCTCTCTGTTTTATTTGGTGGATAACTTCAGCAAGTCTCTCAGTGTGCATTTTCACTTTGATCATGCCCTTTCCATCCAATTCAAGGGAATTAGATGGATTCTCAAGGGAGCTAAAGTAACTCTTCAGACTGGTTTTGTTGAGGTAATACACTCATTGGTGAAAAAATGAAACACCAGTCAGGAAATACATGAGCATACTTGGATTCCTTTTTCATTGGGATAATCCTTGAAAATAAAGCTTTTGTGATGTACATTCATTCAGAATCCTAGAACTAAGTGCACCTGGTAAGCAACAGGCAGCAAGTCAGCTTAGGAAGAAGCATATTTACTGTAGGCAGAGGTCCTGTGAATTGCTCACTTAATACAAAAACAGTTGACTTAAGTAGCCTCCAAGGAAATGCATGAGAGAAAAGAAGAGTTGATGTCGCAAGTCAGTTTGGAAAGGTTTGGTGGGGTCTTTTTTTCATGTCTTTGACCTGATTGTCTGAAGCATCAGCAACCAGTTCCAGTATGTAAATCTCTGTGTTAGATGTTCCCTCTAGTACCTGGATTAACTTCTCTTGAGCCATTTTTACATGTTAAACTTGCAAGGCATCACACTCCTTTCTTGTTTCCTACCCAGAAACGTGCCTCCAGATTCTATAGCTTACCCTCTTTTGTTAGCTGCAATATTCCCTGGTGCATAGGCAACCTTAGTGTTTATTTTTCACTACTTAACGCTGACCAGCAGTTTAAGTTATTGTTTATCCTATGCATTTTTGGCCAGATGCTAGGAATTCTGGTACAATTCTATATCTGTAATCTTTAAAAAAATAATAAATGGAAGTGCAGTTCTAATGGTGTGTTTTCCTGTTGTATGTAAATAAAACATTTTAAAGGACCTAAAAGATTTCAATTAGCTGCACAGAATACACTTGCATTATAAAGAGCAAGTTTTGTGTTATATTTATTGAAAGAGATGATAAATATTTGGTATTCATTAATATCCATTTCATCTCCATGTTCTCAGAATCAAGGTTATGGGTTCAATCGCCTATGTGGGCCCTTGACTTAAGAGTTGGACTCGATCCTTGTGGATCCCTTTCAACTCAGAATAGTCTGTGAATGAGTCTGTTGATCTGCTTCATTTCTGTCATCTAGGGCTTTTGGGGTCTTGGAAAATGAAACATTCTTTAGAGGAATTATCATAGAAAGATAGAATAGTTTGGGTTGGAAGGGTTCCAACCCCCCTGCCATGGGCAGGGACACCTTCCACTAGACCAGGTTGCTCAGAGCCCTATCCAACCTGGCCTTGAACAATTCCAGGGATTGCCTCAGTCTTGTTTTAAACTCCCTTCTTGTCAACCTTCTGCTTTGCAGTGGTGATTGAAAAAGTTGTTCCGTTTCTGTGATGGTGTCAAATGTATTCAGTGACTGTTTATTACAGCAATGCCTGACAGGTATCTGTTAGAAGGAAGAAACTAGTGCATTTTGCTAAATCAGCTATTAAATTTGTCTTGCCCAATCAGACAAGAGGTTTCCATATCACTTGTAAGACTGCTGGGAAGTGCATTTTTATTAAAGAAAAAAAACAAACCAAAACTAATTTTCTCCCCTCTTGTGTGGCTATATGTAATCATTATAGCAGCACCTGAATGCACTAATGACTGCCACAGATGAATTCAGTTTTCTGATGTTATTTCAAAGATAATGCAGTTTGGTAGCTGTTTCCTGGTGGGTTTCCCTGCTCAGAGATGAGTTTTGGAGACACCATCAGGTATTGCTACCTTCTGTCAGAGGAAGATTACTGGTTTTGCTTCTGCTTCTTGCTTGTCTTGTGTGTTGTCTTTATTTATGTTGTGTTCTTACTGAATTTACTGTTATGGACAGTTGGTGAGTAAGAGCCAGCTTTCAAGAGTGTTAGAACTGTGTCTCCATGGAGTCTTTAATGGTTATGTATAGAAACAGATTGTGCCTAGCTTTGACATTAAAACTTACAGTATATTGAGAAAGGGTATTTGAAATAATGTATGGGGAGGTTGTGTGTTGATTATAATATTCATGTTCTTTAACAATATTTAAGAAAAATACAAGTGAAGTAGGATCTACTACTGAAGATTTTCTAAAAGTAGTAATTCTGTTGGGGGATATAGGATGAGGGTGTGTTGCTAGAAGAATCACAGTCAATAGTTCTCTGATATGTTAATTTGATTTTTTTTTTTAATTGAGTGAACANTAAAAAAAAAGAAAGTCAGGATAATATCTGTGAGTGACTTTCTCAGACTTTCCCTTCTCAAAAAGACAGATACAAGCAAAAATTGTATTAAAAAATCTCTCCAACTTTTAATGGGAAATTTTGGCCAAAATTAAAATATTGCAACCTTTTCATAGATATCAAGTAGCAAAGTATAATGTATCTTTACTGGAGATACATTTATTTATTTAATTGTCATGTTTATTCTTTCAACTTTTTAATCAGAAATTGAGTGTTAGTGTTTGTTCAACTCTGTTCTGTGGAGATTAAAATGTGAAGGGAATTGTAGCACATATTAGAAATATTTGAATCAGATAATATAGAAGTTTTACTGCTACATAATACCTTTATGGCAAATACTCCAGTGTGAACTGGGAATGAAAGGGATATATTCCTTCAGAAAGAGTGGAAAGTATTTTTCTTTCATTACTGTGCAGCATTTCAGATGAATCACAAATAATTATATATAATATTTAATGGTTAACACATTATAATTATTAGTGAGGTACTTTTAGTTATAAATATGTATAGTAAACCAGCAGTTGAACTCCAAGGCCTCGTCCACATGTGGGTCTATCACAGGTAGACTTGTGGATTAAAATAAAGGATTGCTGCATGTGGAAGTAATGTCACTTTTATGTGAGGGCTTTGACTTCTGGCTTCCTTACTGTTGGAGTGGCCTGGCAAAACACAATGTTCACACTTACATTGAATTCCTTCTGGAAAGTTCAATGAAACTATAAACCAGCTTTTGACTAGTGAAAACAAATTGTGTTTCTCATATAAAAGTGAGGCTCCCAGAAGATTGGAGGTCAAAAGTTAAATTCAACTTCCTGCAGCAAATATTTTTTGATCTGATTGCTGTTCAGGAGATGGGCCCAGCTTTCTTTTGCAGTGCATGTTGAAGTAAGAGATGTCATCTAGCGAAAAATAACTATAAAACCTTCACCAATATGCTTTTACTTTGTGGCTTTATCTTTTGTGGTTTGTGTGTGTTTGAAATTTTCTGTGAATGGGTCACTCCTATACTGTACAGAAAAAAAAATAAGGAAAAGGAATGAGAAAACTGAAGTGAAGAAATATGATTTGGTAGGGAAATTATTACTCAGTAACACAGGAAAAGAGTTTGTGAAGAGATAAAAAGAATTTCCACCTGAAATCAGAACTACTAGAAAGAAATTGTGTCAGAGTTGGAAGTAGTAAAATTATTACTTTACATTGTTTTGGAAGGGGTTTCCATTGATTTAATCATAAACTTTCCAAATGCACTCTTCTGCTGCTGTTTTCACTACAGTCCCTGGCTCTAATTAAAGCATGGAGATTTGATTTTGGAACCTGAACGTTACCTTGAAGCTGTTCTCCTGGACTCTGTTAAAGGTTTGTCAAAATTTTCTTTAGTGTGCTGAACTTTGCAAAAAATCTTGTGAGAAGCAGTTCTTTGTTATGGGATTTTTGGCATCTGTTCTCCATACTTAAGAGCAAAAAGTGCTGAGACCATGAAGAGAAGCTGGCAATCAGGTGAGGTAAATGGGTGGGAGACACATTTTTCTTATATAGAGAACATCCCTCTTTTCCTCTGTGTAAGACATGCAAACATTGCTGGCAACAAAATGGATGTTTCAGCAAAGCACCCATGGACTCTCAGTCTCTGGGGGCACATAATTACCTTCTTATGTTCTACAGGAGGTTCTTCCATCAATGCATTTAGCAAACGAATGTTGGAACTTTGAACTGTCTGTGCTCTACTACGACATTGATGGCAAAAATACTTCACAGACTGTTAGGGTGAAACTAATGGTTATTCTTCTGTAATTTGGAGGAGTCTTTGTTTCGTTATAGAGGGTCATACCTTGGAAAAGACACCTCTCTCTTACTGTTTTTTGCTTGTGTTAAAAACATGAGAAAAGGCAGGGAGATAGTGATCACTTTAGACCAAAAATGCTATTAGTTTATCCATTCTACTCAAGAGAAGAGACTGAATAAATACTGTTTATTTTCCAAAATAGAAATCATAGAATGAATCTAATTTTTAACTTTTTTTTTCTTGGTCCATTTTTTTTTGTGTTGTGGTGGTGTTTTTTCTTTGGTTTTGGTTTTTTACTTTTCTTTGAATCCAGCCACTATAGCCTATAATGATACCATGGCTTTCCTGGCTGGATCCAAAGTTGGTTTTAAGGTCTATTACAGTTTTTAATTACTGATTTCACTTTTTATTGATGTCACAGATTTTTTTTATATTTGTCAGTGAAAGGGTGGATGAAGAGATCAAAGCAGACATAAGAGATTAAACTCCTAGTCTCAATTAAATAAAAAAGTGCATATATTATCACTAAAATGGTTTATTTTCTCGTCTTTGATTTGTTGTACCTAGTTAATTATAATGTACAGGCATTAAAAATCCCCAGCTTCTATTATTAGGCTTTGTAAGGTAGGACCTTATTCCACCACTTAATCTCACTTTGAACAGTGCCTTTGCACACAAGAATTCCACTGTTGCAGTGATTGAGATACTTATATGGCAACAAAGGGCTCAGGGAATGAGGATGTTTGATTCCAGACTTGATTAGTGAGATGAGATGCTTTGAAAATGTTTAAGTAGGTGGGTAGCGTGGCAAAGATTTTACAGATGTATCATGCAGAAGTTAAATCACTCATTATTTGAAAAGCAAAAGATAAATGCCTTCAGCTTAGAAAGGCAACACGATACCCATTCTTGAATGCTTCCAGCATTGGTCTCGCTCTGTTTGTTCTGAAGTGGGGATCCAGCTGATGATCATGGAAATCAAACAAGCTGTCCTTCTCCTCACATTCATAGCATATTGAATACATTATGGAAACTCTGTTATGATAGTTGTAGTCATCTGTTACGCTTTTTGGAAAACGGAACATCTCATTCTTCTGGTCCTTCTCATGTGTGCCCCGTAGGCAGACATGTCATTCCACTGACTCAAACTGCCTCCTGCTTCCCTTATCCATTCAAGTTTGGCTGCTTGGAAACTTTCGCTGCTAATGGTGGCTATTTAGAGGTGTGATGGACTGATAATGAGAGTTGTGCAGGCAATGCTGCCTTTCAAATCTAAGGCGGGTTGAGTCAAAGTTTAGCAGTTTTCTGCCACACGAGCTGTGTGACACTTTGATTTAGGTACTGTCAGAGGTGACTGAGTGTTTTCAGGTTGCTTTGGTTTCTTTGAGAACCTTTGGCACTAGTCTTGGTTTCTTGGATTTTCTTTCTAAAAACACCTTAGTAGCTCTTGAAATATGTGCTGAGATTATCAACCTTTCTAGATCTGAATTTAATTTGTGATGCAAACTAATATATATATATATATATATATATATGGCCAATCTTCACGAACGAAGATTTGGGAAGGGCTCACCCCACATGGGTGTGCCCTCTGAGCCTGTGCAGTGGATTTTTTAGGTGAGGCACAGCATGTGCAGAACTGGCCCCACCTTTTAAGTCCTAAGGTTCATTTTGCCACGGCCGAGCAAGCTTGGACAGTGACATTGAAGTCCTTAGGACTATCTACAGCACCCGGTACTAACTGGGGCTGACCCTGCTTGGCATCCGAGATCTGACGGGATCAGATGGCAGGGAGGCATTTAACTGCCAGGGGCGGTCCCACTGAGACTCGAACTCGCGACCTTGGGAGTCAGAGACCGGGGTGCTCTCCACTACGCCACGGGACCGCCCGATGCAAACTAATAAAAGTGATGAAAATACAGACCTATATTGTTATGATTTGATAGTAATGTAGAAATCTATCCCAGAGCTCTGGCAGTTTTAGCTCAATCTGTGGGGCTAATGTTGCTGGTTTTGCCAGGTATCCTGGGGATTCGTTATGGGAAAAGAAATCCAACTTTATATGCAAGTCTGGTGGTAGAATGACTTAAACATGTGCTGGAAAGGGCTATAACTAGCATGCCTGGAGGTGTTCCCCTTGAGGTTCTGACTGCCCTACAGCTATCCTTGTTATTATATATCCTACTCCTCTTAGGATTCCCGTTTTCTTCTTGAGGTACAAAATCAAGTTCATTCAGTCTTTCTCTTTATGCATAATCATGAAATTTTGCAAATGAAATGTTACAGCGTGTGATAGGTCCTCAGAAAATCACTGAATTTATGAAAATCAGTTTTGACATGACTTCTTTAATTATATATGCATGGAGAAAAATTGCATCAAGTTTCTGACTGCATTTGAAGTGGTTCCTTCTATTGTCTCTTAAAGAATGGGAAAATAGGATGTGTTTAAAATTGAGTTATTAGGGCTCACAACTCCTAGCAGTCTCTTTCTTCAATGAAATGGGTATACTTATGCTTTTCTTGAAAACCAGAAGCAGAATATAGCAACTGAGCTGTTAATGTTTCCAAAACAATTATTATTTTAAGAAAAGTAAACAGAAGAATGACCAAACACAATTCAGTTTTTACAAGGGAAGTGTGTGTGGTCCACCAAGAAAAAATAATACACAAAGTAAAAGAAATCTTCTAATAGACAGATTGGGTCTAGTGAAGGTATTTGCATATAAAAATCTTTCTGCCTAACAGGTTGTTAGTAAGAGAAATCAAACTATCCTATTTTGCCTTTTTCTCAGTATTGTAGAGGGTTTGTATGTAGGAATATGTGCGTTTATCACATGGTTCCATAACAGCTCCATTTTAAACACCCAAACCTTTTCAACAAACTGAATCCTTACCTTCTAAAGTTTCCTTTAATTGCAGTGGCTGGACCTCTTTTTCCCCTGACAAATTTTCAGGTCAGGAGCTTTGAGCCTTTTACCTTTTTATAGTCTCTGGAGGCCTTGTTGCTCTGGCTGAATAAACCAACACTTGGGTCACCCTTTTCTGGGCTTACAGGACAGTCTTATTTTGGACTACAACATGTGGCTGAACCAAAACCTAACAGGCACGATGTCTTTGTTTGAAAAAAAAAAACCAGCTGTTATTTAAACAGTGTAAGAAATAGATTAAAGTAGTGTATTTCCTTATCTCATTTCATGGAACCTCTTGGTGAAAAAGCTGAAGTTGTTATGGCACTTAAAAGTCCTCATTTCTCTGTATCAGGGACTTCTAGACCATAGTTCATCCAGTCATTTTCCTTCTGCTCTCTTTTTTAAAAAAATCAAACCATGACTAAGATTCACTTTATAAATTCTAGTAATTTTTTGGTAGATGACTCCTTGACTGGTCTTATCATATGATTAAAAAATAACTTATCATCTAATGTATTAGTAGCTACCACACCCATGCAACAAAAATTGGGATGAGATGCTACTACTCCTTGTATCCCAAAGGATATTTAATTAATAATTCAAAGAAGCTGTTCTCCAAACAGCATTTGCCAAGATTTAATGTTCCCTAGCTGCCAACCCTGTCTCATTTTTCCCATGGATGGAAATTTTCTGTTGGTTTGATGAGAAGTTCACAAAGACAACATGGGAGACAAATGTGTTTCATTCAAAAAGGAGTTCACAGTGAGATGCAGATACACAGAAAACTGATGTGGTCAGAAAAGTCAAGCTGCCATTAAGGAAACCTGTATGAATATGTATGAACACCTAAATGCCTCTATGTAAATACATGCAGGATGGGGAATAAAGAAGAGGAGTTAGAGACATGCACCTGCCTGCAGGGCTATGATCTTACTGGAATCCCAGAGGTGTGGTGGGATGGCTCTTATGCCTGGAGTATTGGAATGGAAGGATACAGGTTCTTTAGGAAGGACAGGCAGGGCAGAAAAAGAAGGGGTGTTGCCCCTTTAGGACAATGACCAGCTGGAGTGCATGGAGCTCTGCCTGGGGATGGATAAGGAGCTGGGTGAGAGTTTAGGATTCAGAATTAAAGGGAGGGCAGGGACAGGTGACATTATATTGGGATTTGCTACAGGCCACCTGACCAGGAAAACAGCAGATGAGGCCTTTTATAGACAGAGAGGAGCAGCCTCATGTTCATAAACCCTTGTCCTCAGGGGGGACTACAACCACCCCAGGATCTGTTGGAGGGACAACACAGCAAGGCATAAGCAATCCAGAAGCTTCCTGGAATATGTTGATGGCATGTTCCTTCTACAAGAGGTAGAGTCAATGAAGAGAGGTGCTGTGCTGGACCTTGCTCTTGCCAACAAGGAAGGGCTGGTGGGGAATATGAAGCTCAAGAGCAGCCTGAGCTGCAGTGGCCATGAAATGCTGGAGTTCCACGATCCTTAGGGCAGTGAGAAGGGGGCACAATAAATTCCCTACCCTGGACTTCAGGAGAGAAGACTTTGACCACTTTTATTTAAAGGTATTTTACTTGGTAGAGTACGATAGGGTAGAGCCCTGGAAGGAAGATGAGTCCAAGAAAACAGGTTAATATTCAAGGATCACCACTTCCAAGCTCAGGAGTGGTGCATCCCAGGAAAGAGGACACCAGACCAAAACAATATGAGGCCTGTGTGGATGAACAAGTAGCTCCTGGACAAAATTAAATGCAAAAAGGAAGCCTATCGAGGGTGGAAGCAAGGACAAGTAGCCTGGGTTGAATAGAGAGAAATTGTACATGCCACCAGGGATCAGATTAGGAAACCTAAAGCCCCGATAGAGTTAAACTGGCCAGCAACATCAAGGGTAACAAAAAAAGCAAATATGTCTTCATCGCTGAAAATATGGGCCTCCTCCAGAAGGAAATTGGAGAGCAGAAGGCTGAGGTCTTCATGAATGTGTCCCTGCTATGCCCCCCACAAGTCACTGAAGGCAAAGGCAGGGACTGGAAGAATGAAGAACCACCTGCTGTAGGATAAGATTCAGTTCAAGACCATCTAAGGAACTTGAAGGTGCACAAATCCATGTGACCTGATGAGATGCATCAGCACATCCTAAGAGTCCAAAGGCCAAGCCAGCATCCATCATATTTGAAAAGTCATAACAACCTATTGAAGTTCCCACTGACTTAAATAGGGGGGAAACATAATCCTTGTTTAAAAGAAAAAAAATTGAAAAGGAAGACCCAGGAAACTACAGGCCAGCCAGTCTCACCTCAGCACCTGATAAGATCACGGAGCAGATCCTCCCGGTAACCATCCTAAGACACAGGGAAAACAAGGAGGTGGCTGGTGACAGCCGGGATGGCTTCACTAGGAACAAATCATGCCTGACAAATTTGATGGCTTTCTGCGACGAGCTTTGCATTGGTGGATAAGGGAAGAGCAACTGAGGTAATTTATCTGGAGTTGTGCAAAAAGCATTTGGTACAAAAAATCACAACAGCCTTCTCCCTAAACTGGAGAGACACGGATTTGACAGTTGGACCACTTCATGGATAAGGAATTGTCTGTATGGTTGCACTGAAAGTGTAGTGGTCACAGCTCAATGTCCAGGTGGAGAGCAGTGACAGCTGGAGTTGGTACAGGGACAAACATTGTTTAACATCTTTGTTGGTGACATGGACAGTGGCATTTAGTGCAGCCTTACCCAATTTGGCAGTGACACCAAGCTGTGTAGTGTAGTCAACATGCTGAAGGAAAGGGATGCCATCCAGAGGGACCTCAACATGCTTGAAAGGTGGGTCTGCGTGAACCTCCTGAAGTTCAACAAGGCCAAGTGCAAAGTGCTGCACCTCGGTTGGGGCAATCCCAAGCACAAATACACACTGGGAGAATGGATTGAAAGTAGCCTAGAGGAGAAGGACTTGGTGGTGTTCCTGAGGATATTGGTGGACAAGAAGCTCAACATGACCATAAATGTGCTTTTGCAACCCAGAAAACCACCTGTGTCCTGAGCTGCATCCAAAGCAGTGTGGGCAGCAGAGAAAGCAGGGGATTCTTCCCCTCTGCTTCACTCTGATGAGACCCCACCTGTGGTGCTGCCTCTAGGTCTGGGGTCCCTGACATAAGAAGGACATGGACCTGTTGGAGCAAGTCCAGAGGAGTGTCATGAAGATGATCAAAGTGCTGGAGCACCTCTCCTGTTAGGAGGCTGAGAGAGTTAGGATTGTTCATCGCAGAGAAGAGAAGGCTTCATGGAGATCTTATAGCACCTTGCAGTAACTAAAAGGGGCTACAAGACAGATGGAGAGGGGCCTTTTCCAAAGGCATGCCGTGACAGGAAAAGGGTGAATGACTTTAAACTGAAAGAGAGTAGGTTTAGATTAGATGTTAGAAAAAACCCCCTTACTATGAGGGTGATGAGGTGTGGATGCCACAAGTGTTCAAGGTCAGGTTGGATGGGGCTCTGACCAACTTAGTGTAGCAAAAGGTGTCCCTGCCCATGTCAGGGGAGTTGGAATGAGATGACCCTTCAGGTCCCTTCCAGCCCAAACTAGTCTATGATTCTGTGTTTATCAGTAGAATTATAGTAGAAAGGAACTCAAATATTTCAGTGTATTTTGATTTCTTCTGTTGTCAACTCAGTCTGTGTACCAAAGAGCATTTTAAAGATGCCCAAATTTAGAGAGTAAACTCTTACAAACTCTGCTATAGTTATGGTTCTAAAGGTTTAAGCCATGACAAGCTCCATGACAGCATTTGGATTTGTTTTTTTATTGTTGCACTAGCAGCTCTTCTTAACACTCGTGCCTTGCCATGGTGACACTACTTGTAAACTGGTGTTACCAGATGCACAGCAGTGCTAGGAGATTCCCTCCTGCAGGTGTTTTTTGGAGGCCACAGAGGCCACATCTGATGAATGAAGAACCTCTCTCCCTTTTAGGTTACAGGCTTAGAAAGATGTAGTCTTGTAACCTCATCTTTTTTTTTTTAACTCTAATAATATTTTACCAACCTTAGCTCTTACGACATTGCAGTACTATTCACATCATCGGCATAAAACATACGAACCCAACTGAGCTTTGAAATGACAAGTAATATGGATCACATTAAGGGAATTAGTATAGAATAGGGCTGCCTGCCACTGAGTGTTCTCTGGCTTCTACATCTCATTTTGAGACATATAAATTGAAGTGTTTTTGTGAGAGTTGAGCCTTCCAACATGTGCATCTCAACAAGTCCCTTTCCTGATTAACCTTCATTTGCTCAAAAGGAAAACTCCAACACTGGCCACTACTCAAACTGAATATTTCATGTACTAATAGCAGAAAACATAACTCCTAAATCTCTTCCACAGTGATCATCAATCTGTGTCTTGGATTACTCTTCATCTAAAACTATTACCCTTTCTATATCCTACTCCTATCTAGACAAGAACTCCAACAGAGAATAATGCCCAACAAAGTCAGAAAACTCCCAACACAATAAATCTGCTGTCCAGATTATTTTTTGCTTATTTTGAACCTGCACAGGTTTCAAGGCATGACTGTTGTCAAAAAGAGTGCCAGCTAGAAAAGTGAAGACTGTCTTGGTCTATTCTAGACAGTTAAATTTCTGTGATGATGTTTGTTGTTATTTGAGTAAACTTTCAGGAATATAAGGCTTCAGTACTTCTTATAATTTAATTTTTTTCATAATTTCATCATGTCTGTGTTGTTTAGACTAAAGAGTAGCTTTCCCAGTAGACCCAGAACTGAGCATGCTCATGGTTTCAACACTGGCTGTGTACCATGATAGTACTATTGTCCTTCTCCTTCTACCCTTGTATTTATGCACACATTTTGCAGATATTGTGCTTTACCAGCATTTGCCCCAGCTCTTCTCATATAGATTTTTCTGCCACTTTGTTTCTATTTCAATTCTGTTTCCTACTTCACTCAGCATCTATGCATGTGCCCTTCCTAAATTAATGGATTGGAAAGGGCTTTCTTTCCATCAATGATTTATTTTCCAATTGCAACCATCCTGAAATGTGGGGAGATCAAATTGCATTTTCATATAGTCCAGAAAGTTGCTAAAGAGACTGAAAAACTACTCTGCGTTCTCTTTTAAGAACGTTTCTTTGTGATTGCTTCAGCCTTCCCCTGTTCATTGTGATAGGTGTCATAACTCTATGTTGTTTATTAAGTATTCTACAACTTGTAATTTCTAGTTCTAATCAAATACAATCTTAACTCTTTTGGAAATAACTACTCTTTCTTGTGCCTACCCTGGCATGATGCTATGAGTAACAAGTTATTTGTGTTCTTGACTTCACAAGTAACATTTCTACCTGATCTAAAGAATCCATACTGAATACCAATGCTTCAGCATTCAGTAAAAATAGCAACAACTGCCAATTGTGTCATTACTCATGCATGTGTCTTCCTTTTAGTTTCCCTTACGATGGGAAGTTTCCCTTTCCTTTCTATGTATCTTCTAGTTAGTATTCCACACAAAGTTGATCAAAGCCAGTATATTATTTTTGGTTTCTGTGCCCACAAGTGATCTTGCAGCATGTCAGACAATTTGCTTGAAGCTAAAGTAGTCAGAAGCAGGAAATTAAAGCAAATAATTCTGTTTGGTTTTGGAATAAAAAGTCAAATTGTGTTTATGTGCAAAGAAACAAAAATCATGTCTAAATAAACAGAATATTTCCTTTGAGGTTTTTCCAAACAAAAATTATCCTCTGAGTTTGATAGAGGGTGTCAGGTTACTCAGGACTTCTAAAGACAACCTCAGTCTTGGTTTCAGATGTCTATGAACCACAGCTAAACTGAACAGCTTCAGCACTCCAGTGGTGTTGTGATTAAACTCCTGAAAGTGCATAAGAAATTCCTGAGATCTGCTGGAAGAGGAGGTAATTTTCAGCTTTTCTAGTTCATGTCCATATTGATAAAAGAAATAGGATCTGGTCATTATTTTTAGTTCTAGTATGTGAGTTGTCTATGCTGTTTAATTGTTTGCATGCTCCATGACACAGTTTTGGCTTGTGGCTGAAACTGTCTTAAGCGATAGCATGGGCCAAGCAACATGATATGGCAGTATGGACATGCATCCTATTTTTAGGAAACAGAATTAACTGTACAGTTGTGAGTCTTGCCACTTTGTCCTCTGGACCTCAGGTTTCCCCATTAAGACAACACAATGCTTCTTTTGGTCTTTCAATGCCCCTCTTGTGGTGCTAACAGGCCAACCTGTCAGAGAGAAAATAGAGTTGAGTTGTCTTCCAAGTGTCTTGATCCAAAGCACAAAGCTTCTACCCCAAGGCAAGTTACTGAAGCATATCTTGTGTTGGAGCCTTCCAAGGAATTATTGGAAATTACCTTGTACTTCATCAGAAGTTTGCTTAATTCATGGTGTGTTTTTTTTTTCATTTAAGCTACTTTCATAATTTTTTTTTTAAAAGAACCTCTGGTTCTTTTTGCAACTCTAGACAGCAACATTACTCATCTCATGACACTCAGAGTGAGGTGTTGAAGTATTCTCTTTAGGTTATTGATTTTTGAATAGAGGGTGCCAGCAAGCAAGGCAACTTTCCATGTTGTAGATCTGAGACCACCAGCTATCTTGCCCGAGACATGAGAAAGTCTATTTGCTGATAGAAAATAATTTCTGCCATTTTCTAGACAACATCAAATGAATAGAACAAATTAGGCCTTGCTCCACATTGTGGAGATGAACTCATATCCAGTACTAAACCCAACAGTGAATCCCATCTTATTTAGGCTAACCCAGTAACACTGAATAGCACTGACTATGGCATTGTAACTGAACAGAATGATTTTTTTCTGAAAGGCCAGAAGACCTGAGTCAGTCTGTTTTCCAAAAAAATATATGAATTTTAGAGCCAAGTATCTTTGAAAAGTACTGGGGAAAAAAGAAAATCATCCACTCATCTTCTATGAACACCTCCTCCTTGGGAGGAAGAGATAAAAAATATCAGCATATGTTAAAAATAATAATTAAAAAAAAGAGAAAAAGCAAACAAACCCCTCAATTCCAAAAAACATTTCAAACATCAAGGTTTAAAGTTAATCACAGACACTTAAATAAATGTTTGGCTTTCAGGGATGCTGACCACCCACAGCTCTAAAAGTTTTTAATTAGTAGTTTGACTCAGAAATGAAGTAATTTCCACTTGTTTTTTTTAAGTTTAAGCAGTACAGTTTTAAACGTAGTCTTTGAAGCGCTCAAGTTCCCAATTTTTATAAATATGTTTCCATAACATGACAAGAATCTGTATCCAGATGTGGATTATGTGCAGTAATCTGTTTAAAAGTCAACTGTAAAGTACCTTACACGAGACAGTGCTACCATTAAAGCGGTGTTTGAAGTCATATA
>VWZD01006143.1:183712-198475 GCA_013396695.1 Sakesphorus luctuosus
ATATATTTAGGTAATGCTAAACCTAACGTGGAAAGAAAATTTGCCTCTGTTTTTCTAAACATGGATGCCAACCTACCAAGGTTTAACCACAGAGAGTTCTATTCTCACAACTGCCTATGTAAATATAAAATTAGAACCTCTGATGCAATCAATGCCATTTAAACTGGTGTATTAAAAGCAGAATTATGCCCAGGAATCTTGTTTTTGTTAGCTAACAGAATTGAAAGGAATTGGGGTTTTTTAGTGTCAGGACCAAAATGTCACAGGAAATAAGTTGGCAAATCTGTTATAAATGGATCTGCATTGATTTTCATTATGTTACAATGTGACCCATTGCATTCTTTGTTCGGCTTTCTTCTCACTACAGAAGTTGTCTTCTAGCTCATGTGGCTGTATTGACAGTGCTTTTAACAAACTTTTGGTTTGAACTTTGCACTGAGATAGACAGTAAGTGCTTAAATTCAGGTTCCCTTCTTGGGAGAACAAGATCAGCAGCAGAGCCTGGAACTTTGCTTCCACATTGCAGCCCACATGCATGAAGCATGGGTTGATTGTTCCTGTATGCACAGTCCAAGCCCATCCTGTGATGGCTGATGGTAGCTGAGTTCAGCTGTGTCCACATTAGATTTACCTACAACCTTTCATCATACCTCTGTTTTTCTTATTTTACTTTTTTGTCAGCAATTAACTACATCTGATTTAGATGGCTTTAAAATATTTTTTTCACATTACTTTGTCTTATTCTTCATAATTCCTTATACTGGACATAAAGAGTAATCTACAGATGTTAACTTGGGATATTCTTCCACAATATTTCATACAAGAAATGTCTTAAGGAACAAGCAATGACCATTTTGAGAAGGGGAGCTATTTAGATTGGATTCTTAAAGATCCAATAAACAAAACAAAACCCTTGTGAATTTTGAAGGTAAAAACATGTGGTTTCTGCCACCTTTTCTTTTCTGCTACAGTTGCACTCCACTTTGGTATGAGTCTTGTTTCAAAGCAGAGATAGTCTCTTATTATATTGGTCTGTTTCTCCATAACCCCATCACTTCAGTTTTTCACCAGCAAGGGAGCATTCTGCTCTTCATTTTACCTTAGTGATTCTTTTATTTTCAAAGAATAGGGTGGTTTTTGTTATTTTCAGTTCTAGAAAAGTTTTTTTCTAAAACAAACTAGATTTTCTGTAACTTTAAAATTATCTTATTTCTTTACTTCATTTTGAAATTAAGCATAAACCCACTATTTTGAGCTCTCTTTATATGTGGCATGCCATACCAGCACTGGCTCTGAGATAATTTTAAAGGTAAACTATATAACAAATCAGAGATGGCTCTGAGCCCTCTTAAACCTTCAATAGCATTCACAGCAACCTTCTGTACTTTTGGAGCTTGTTCCATATCCAGAGAATAAAAAGATCCCTCAAATTACTGTGATTTGGTATTTTTTCCAGATCTGTATCTACTTTTTGAAGCTTAACTTGCCTTCCTTGTAAATTCTGTTTCATTAGAAATCATCTTTCGGCTCATTCTTCTCTGGTTACATTTTAAGTATTTTGTGTGGGTAACTCTTCCTCAGAGTCTTCTCCAGGCTGTGGGCCTTGCAATTCAGATTTAGGAACTAGATGTCTAGTTTATCCCTCCCCCCCACTTTTTTTTTTATCCCACTTTTATTTCCTTTCCTCTTCTCCTTTAGGGGCCAGAAAATTCCTAATGTGCTGCAGAACATCCTGCCTTCTCTATCTCACTCTTGAAACAGTTTGTCCGTTTGACGCTTAGGGACTTGTCTTTATATCTTAAGATCTCTACATGGTTCTGAAGAATTCATCCCACTTTAGAAGGAGAATAAGTAACAGTAAAATTACCTAAAATTTCATTGGATTATTTTTCATTGTAAATAAATAAAAAGATGCATACATATTTTCTTCATTTGAATTAACATATTGCCTAAATCCCTAGGTCGTATTATGGGTACTGTTGCATGAATTGAACTCATAGCATTGTAAAGGGTGTTGTTCTAACTGCACATTTGTGCTTGTTTTATCTAATAAGTCTGAAAATTACTCCAAAACCAGAAACCAAAAGAAAACCCTGTCTGTAACTTTAGAGAAAAATATAAAAGAGACTGACCAAAATATCCTTGGAGCTGATGATAATTTTATCATAGATGCTTTTTTTTTTAATTTTCAACAAATGTTCAAGACAACAGCAGAATCTTTCTATGAAAAAGACATTCTGGCAGAGTTCAAGGTTAGAATGAAATTTTTCAAATATGACTAGCCTTTTTTTGTAATGAAGGAATTCAAAACAATTGCATTGATTTGTGGGGTTTCTTGTGGTTGTGGTTTAAATGGACACAATTCATTGTCAGAGTTGAAGCTCCCATTCATCTCTTGGTAACAGGTGCCACTAAATAAAGTACCTTCTTTCAGATGTAGTTTTATTTTTATATGCTTTGTCTACTGCCGAGGAGGGAAGGGTATTGTAGATAAATACAGAACAACCTTTGTTGGAGTTGAGCATTGTCTTTATGCACACTGAGTAATGCTTTTCAGTGAGCTCATACTGACTCAGGAAGAACTATGGGCAAAGTAAGGCTTTTATACAGAAATCTGGGCATGCCTATGTAGTGAAATGTCTTTACAGATTGCTTCAAACATCAAGGATAAAAGCATTTGGTGAACTACTCTGGCAAGTTGCTTGGAGAGGTGGTAGATGCCCCATCCTGGGAAAAATTCAAGGTCAGATTGGATGGGACTCTGAGCAACCCTCAATATGTCCCTGCTTTTTGCGGGGAGAAGTTGGGCTAAATGAGCTTTAAAGGTTCTCTTGAAACCAAAACCACTCTCTGATTCAGTGATTTGGTTTCAATCCAAAAGAGAACTTACGTTTTAGTGTATTTGACTGCTTTAGATGTCCCAGGAGAAATTATATTATGAGCAGTTTTTAACTGCTTCAGACAAACTAGGTCTCTGAGCTAGTCACTCCAGCATGGGACACTCTTGGAGGGTTTAGAATTGCTTTCATGAGACTAGGAAAAGGCAAAGCACATCTGTACCCAGCATTCTAATAAGAAATGACTGTCCAATTTGCTTGACTTTACATGGAATAACTTATACCATTATGCACTTCTCAGTAGGTGGAGGCTGTCTCACCTCCTCCTTTGCTATAGTTATTCAAACACCTCTGAATAAATCCTTTTCCCTTGGTAGTAACCTGAAATTGTTCTCTCACATCCTTGAGTTCAGTGTAATCAACAAAAAGTTCATTTATCTTCTGTTAAGTATTTTTCCAATAGTTCATTCATAAGGAAGATCAGCTTGCAGTACCTCTTAAAACTTAATCTCTTCTGTTCCACTAAGTTCCTTTTACTTTTAGTTTTTCATTTGATTTATTTATTTCACAAAGGTTGGGTAGGGTGTTAAGGACAACTGCAAAACCAATGAGATTTTAAAATTATTCTCTAGATGCAATTTAAAGCAACATACATACTTATGTACACTGATTGCTGGTCAAGGCTAGCAGTTCTTATTCAGTTAAGCCCATTATGACTTCTGGATTTGATTCCTGAACTTTTGCATGAGCTGTCTTTTCAGGCAGGAGAACTTGATTTCCCAGGTAAAGCCAGTAGGAAGAAGATGATAAAAGAAATTCATCAAATTCATCCAGTGGTACCAGTAGTTGTGAGATTTTGAAATATATTTTCCTTTCAATAGGTGGCTTATTTTTAATTAAATTGGCAAGACTTCAATTACCTTAAGTAACTAAATACATTATGTATTCATTTAGAGAGCCTATATTGAGGCTTAGTACAAGTTGCACTCATTTTGACAAATTTTAGGCAGAAAACTTCTCAGGGGAGTCCTGCTTTCTGTCATTCAAAAAGCTTTTATAATCATTTAGTCCAAAATGGTGATGTAGGCCGAAGTTTGAATCCCCGGCATATTGCTATAATGCTGCATTAGCTTAATCCTTCATTTTCTTGTCAATTAAGGACTTATCTTTATTCACAGATTCACTTATCTGTTATTCTTAGAGTATTTTAATGCTAGTAGTTAAAATCCCTTTGTTTATGGCAATAAGGCACCATTCAGTTTGTGAACTTTATAAAACCAACCTCTGCCAATTTTGCTGTTTGAGAATTGCTGTAAAGAAGTGTTCCCACAGTAATTACTTATTCCAGAGATGTTCACTAAAGAATGAAGTAAGGGGAAAGTGTATAAAACAATTGTGCACCAACTGAGGCAAGTTTTACCCCTCACCTTCCCAGCAACTACGGGGCATTTTAAAAAAAATCCTTGCAAAACAGTACACAAAAATCTGTTGTCTTTAATGTAGTTGCATATAGTGACTTTACAAATATTGGCAATTACTTAAGGTATTCACATTTAAATTAGATCTGGCCAAAAGGTTGGGAAAAAGTGAGGGAGGAGAAGCAGGGGGGTTGGCTACAGCTTTTCAAAGTGGGGCTCAGCTGCCCATCATTACTCTCTTTCAATGGTTTGGGTCATGGGTAGTGTCACTCATTTTAATACACACTTAGTCACATTGATGTTGGAATGGTGACACTGAGATAAAGAAATATGTGATAAATAAAAATCTGAGCAAAATCTTTCCAGTTGGATATATCTTATGGCACACATGCTGCTCTTTTTTTTTTTTTTTTAACTTTGCTACATTTGAAAATGTATTTTAAGTTAAAGTGTGGGGTAGGAAGGAAGAGAGTGTGCTATTAATATTCAAAGGCAACTGTGGAAGGCTGCCATGAGTTTGTACTTTGAACATTTTAGTTCAGCTGTACTTGTAGAATGTGCTTAGACTAGGAAACCATTGTGGAAAGTTTTGTGAAAACTTTAATGAGGCCAGGAATTTACCCATGGCAACTGCCCCAGTCACTTGAAGCATCACTTCTGAGAAACAAGTAGCAAATCTAGAAGCTTCTATTTTGTGCTATCTCAGCACATCTGATCAACAAAAAGTATAAAGCAGCACCTTACTCCAAAAATGGAGGAAAATCTGCCTTGGAGACCCTTAGTGAAAATAAAACATCTTTAGCATAACATAGAAAAGACAGAAAGAAAAAAAATAAAGTGTGTAGAGTTCAATCCACATCTGAATTTTAGTATCAATAATGTAAGAGTTAGATGTGTTCTGCTTTTCAGGCTTCAAGGGCCATATTTCTTCATTGGTAATAAGGTAGATTTTGTTTGGACGGAAGGGTTCTTAAAGAATGCTTTTTATGAAAGAGAAATGAGCCATTTTTCAGATGCCAGAACTACTTGAAGCCTAACACTGTTTTCAATGGCTTCACCTGGATGGACGAGCCCTCACAGAATTTCACAGAATATTCTGGGTTGAAAGGGACGCACACCCAAGGTCAGACATGAATCAGTCAGGGAGAATTTGGGTTGTGACTGAAATGGTTCTGTGCTCAGTCATCCTACTGGTGCAGGATGTCTCCAGCCCCGTGCCAAAAGGAGAATCTAAAAAACCCAAATCTATTCAACTGTTAAGAAATTGCAAATGTTTTTGTAGGATTTAAAAAAGTGATTTCATTTTGCTGCACATACAAACTGTTTCTTATTGACTTTAAAGGATACCTTATATTTTCTTTCTGTTTCTATAACGCAACAGATGAGTGATTTTGGAGGAGAGGGGATGTAATGCTGGAGTTACTGAATTCAGTGGAGAGTGAAAAAAAATACCTGTGGTTGAAATTTTTTTGTGTTTAATACTTTAAGCTACACCATAATCAAGTAACTACCATTAAATGAGGAGCTTGTCTTACAAGCTCTGTGGTGATTCAATCTCCTTGCTTTTAGCTAAATGAAAAAGAAAAGAAAACAAGGAAAAATGGACCTGTTCTAGTGACTTTGTTCAGCTGAAGAAGTTGATGAAGCATTTTCCTGATAAACTGAAATGGTCACTTTTAGGGTGTTCCTTATATTTTCATTCATTATGACTGCTTCAAGAATAGAGCTAGAATAATTGACTAAGCAAAAAAATTTGCTTTGTAAATAGTCAAATATTATCCTCAAGCTTTGCAAGAAAATGTAGCATCAAAGATGCTACATTCAAAGATCCCTTTCTAAAAGGAATTTTTCTCAGGGACACTTTGCGTGCTAGTTTTAAAGACCAAGTTTAATAGATACCTTCTGCGTTTCAAAATATTTCAGAACTGGGTTAGTAATTGGACTTTAACCTAGAAAACTGGGTTCTCTCATTATTGGTTTTTGCAAAGGATGAACCATTATTCTGTCATTTACTTTTTTGCCTACAGCTTAATGGCAGAGGATGACCTGATGCTACATTTTCTGTAAGATGGGAATTGTCAGCAGAAAGATCACAGTTTAAAACTGATCCCTTCTGTCTGACTATCTGCTATGCTGTTCAAGACTAAATTAGTGTATTTTCTGAGAATGCCTGGTTTTGAGAGCTGTTATATACCTGTCATACCAGACAGACAGACATTCTGTCTTTGTTGTGAACCACAGTGATCTCTAACCAACAGAGATTACCGAGAAAACGTCTGACTGCTGGTTCTGACTGACCTGTGTACTAAACCCTGAGCCCTGTGCTCGTCTTCCTGGGTGAACTCTGACTCCACCTCTGCATTCCTCCTGTGTTATTTAAAAATGACATTTGCCTGCCAGAAGCACAGCATGAGCAATAGCTGTAAAATGTTGCCTAAGGATGGAAGTGCTACTGAGAGAGTTTCACAATTGGGTGAAATACTCTCTTCCAAGGGAAATACTTTGCATAGCATTTGCTTGAAAACAGGCACTATTTCAATTGCCCTTGCGTTTTGAAAATTATTTTAACTGTTTTTGTGAAAGTTTGGATCATGTGAACTGTCCCTTATTTTAATTATTGAATAACTTGATATGTATATTGCTTCATAAGTTTTAATCCCTGGCTTGTTTAGGAAGGCAATAACATGCACTTGGTTTAGGTTACATAATGCTAGTACTGAGTAAAAGCAGGTGACCTTATACATATGAAGCTATGTAATTTTCCAGAATTTTCTGTGATGTTCCTTCTGTGGAATATTATGTTAACATGCTATTTTAGTAATGAAAGTGTAGATTGTAAACTATAATCTCCTCAACCACGTCATGCTTCAGATTCTATTAAATGATCTCCATCTTATCTTTTAAATGATCAGCACGGCAAATACTTACCTCTAAACCTGGGGGTAATTCACGTGTCATAAACAAGCATTTATAAACTGATTCTTCTCCAGACTGCTGCCAGTTTGTGAAGCAGAGAATTCAACTGGATCCTGCTATTAAGCTCTGTGCTGTAATCCAAATGATGCAAAAGGAGACAAACTGAGCAGAACTTGATAAGTTAATGCACTTGATAAGTGCATCTTTCCTCACTGTACCAAAGGTGGGTTTTATTCCTTTATTGAATGATGAGTGGTCAGTAGAAACACTTTGCCCATTAATGAAGCTGTGGTTTGACAAAGTGGTGTATATACTAAAATTTCATATTGATTGTCAGTTAGATCACCCAAGAATTTGTATCACCCCTGACAAAAGTCAAATGAGTCATATTTGAGCCCAGGTGCTGATGTCGGTGAGTGGGAAGAAGCTCACCGATCCCTTTCTGCAGGGCAGGCAAAGTGTAGCTGTGTGCAAGGCTTGGCTCATGAGAAGATCTGCAACTTGTAAGTCTTTCATTAAAGAACACTTTTCAGCAAGTTGCAGTAACTAGCTGTGAAGGAACCCCCCCTAGCCGAATCTGTAAGGTGCACATTATCTTAGAATTACAGTATCTCTTCCCTTGTATAGTATGGGCAAATCTGGCACTGGAAGTAGATAATATTTTCTTTTCTCCAATGTGGATCTCACAATGTGAAATCTGCTGAGTGGGCGAACCAGTTTTGAGAGTCCAGGCAGCAGCATCTGATGTATCCTATTTGTCTCTCATAACACATATCTGCTAAGTAATTTCCAAAAGATCTAGTAGATTTAAGTAAACCATTAAAAAAGCACCAAGTGATTTTAAATCTCATAATAAAAAAATAATTTTGAAGGGATAGTCCCAATGACTTTCAGTGGAAACATGTAGAACCTGAATTTGAGATGATGTTATTGATGCTTTGAAAAGTTAAACACATAACCTTCAAGCTCATAAATATGCTTTTCTCTGCCTTAAATATGGCTTTCCTGGCACCTCTGCATCTTATGAGTTGTAAGCAGCCACAAGGATTATATACCTGGTGTGACCATCTAATGGGTGTTATTCCTTGTCTTATAAAAAACTTTTCTGCTGACATACTTTGGATCCACAAGTGTCCATGGCTAGATCTTTTTACTATATGAGAATGTGAGAAATGCAACAGATTTTTCTGCATGGCTGTCTTTTTCAGACCTCAGTATACCTCACAAATATAACTCCATTAGTTCAGATATAGGTAATGTCTTTGTCCCGTGCTTTACAGGTCATAAATTTAAATTAACATAATGAATACAGACCCATTTAGAATGAAAGTAGCATGTTGGGCCCTTGCTCTGAGATGAAAAAAAATATAAATATTATTTTAAATATAATATTTATATTTTCAATGTATTATTGTTTGTATTTTTTCCATTTTATGTCAAAAAGTATGTTTCACAGTAAGATAATGCAGTTTCCTTTTTTGTCAGTAGATTCTTGAAAAAAGGTCTAATCTAACTTCACTTTCTGTTCCCTTGTAATACATATAAGCTGTAGAGTGTCTAGTTTTATTTTAGTCAGTTCTAGAGGCATATTATCTTGTGTCATCAGGGGTGTGAGATTTGCCAGCTATGAGTAGGATAGTTCAGCCTGAATGATGACTGTAGAGCTTGGACTTTTCTTTGCTCAAACTTTTCCTTTGGGTATATTCTTCATGTTGATTTTGTTACACTTACAAAAACATATCGCATACACACAGTACAATATTTAGCCAATTAGTGAGATTATTCTTCTAGATAGAAAATGAAATGGTTGCAAAATTGTGCTGAGTTCTCAAATCAGCAAAATCGTACTGTAAAAATTACAGTTATTTTAACACATTATATTCTGAAGACATGGAATGGTTTTGTAGGCTTTTGAAGAGTGTTTCTGTTCCCAAATATTTTAGCATATCTTTTACAAAAGTATTTTACTCCTTAATTTTAAACAGAGTAATTTGAATGAGTTTTTCATGTGGGCCCAAGTCACAATTGGTATGTTGTATGTAAGAAAAGAACCTACACTGCACAAACCAAACCAAGAGCTTGTAAGTCCTTTTTTATCCCTGATCTGGGTAAATATATGAAGAGTAGTATGCAACATACTCTGCTGTGAAAGGCTTGTGATTGAACATCCCCCTGTGGTGAAGGCAGCAGAACCTAGAGATGATCTGGTCCCTCCGAATGGGTGATTTAAGGTAATATTCGTCTTGTGAAGGCAGGGTCATAGAATATTGATGAAAGCTGATGTAATTTGGAGACTGGGGGAGTTAGCAAAGGCCAGGCTGTACTGTTTACATTTCATTCAATGAACATAAAGAACACTTAATTTCTGTTTAAGAAAATTTCCAATCACAGTACTGAGATCATGGCACACCACTACACTCTTGAAAAATCTGTAAACCTATTTACTAAGTCTATGAAATACTCATAAATTTGGGAAAGTTTCTTCTGGTGTGAAGCACAGAAACACATGGTACATGAGATGGGAACCATATAAACTTCAGGATAATGTTTATTCACAAAAAGACTGAATCAGGTGGGGTTTTAGTATTCATAGTAACGACTTTTTAATAATTTACTATACAGATACTATTTCGTTGTTGTTGCAGAATATGGGGTAAAATTTCCTATGTCAAAGAAGATAGAATGTGCCCCATGTCTAATATTAGCTAGGCAGTAATAAAGTGTGCCAGTCTGTCTGCTGTATAGAGTCAGTAGGAACTCAAATGCCTGTTCTCCACCATGAACCATTCCATCTTATATTGATAATTTTGTGCTTAAAATTTTCCTGACTATACCAAACCAGCGTAAAATCATTAGCAAGTCTGTTACAAAGCATACTTTTATTAACCATTTTTTTCATTAAGAGGATGAGTTTGTCTAGACTTGGTCAAACTTTAAGAAAGTAGAATTGTACCAACACTGATGAGGTGGGAAAAAAAAAAGAAGAAAAAAAAGAAAAGGCATTAAACCCCCCAAGAAGTTAATTTAAGGCATCTGTATTTTTATACATGGATGATAGCATTTTGAAGGTATTTGATCCCTGTTTGTGAAAAATGTATCATGGTTTGGGTTTTTTTTCAGGGGATTATTATGTTCACAACGTGTTTATGTGAACAAAAAGTAGTAGTAATAGTAATAATAATAACTCAATTATCACTGACTGTGTCTATCTTAATAGTGGATTGCAGTCATAGCTAAGATGTCCTGTGCAGGTAATGGAATGATGAGTTACTCTTTCTATGTACAGGCATGAGTTTTTGCTTTGTGGGTTTAGTGTGTTGGGTTTTTTTTATTTCATCTGCTGTCTTTGGTTTTGATGCTCCTGCTGTTCTGTAAAATTCTGGTACCAGTTACAAACCTCAGCCATGGAGCTTTAAACTCCACTCTAGTAAAGGCTGTGTAAATTTCAGCTAGAAATTTGTTTTAAGTTTATCTGATTTCTTAAAATCTGTGGAGCTTGCAAGAACTCTAATGAGTTCTCTGCTCTGGTTAGCTGGCAAAGTTGCAGCAATATGGCCTCAAATATAGAGCAGTTTTAACTTTTTGAACTGTAATCCAAACCCATCTTTGGCCATCTGTGAACCTTTCATGGGGGTGTATTTATTCTGGCAGTGTCATGTCATGCCTAGCATGGTGACACTGAGTGCAGGCAGCTCAGAATTTATCTTCACCCTGGAGCCTCTCCCTGCCTGGCTGTCGTGTCTGCCCAGCAGGCTCAAGAAAGAACAAGCTTGGAGCACCCATTCTTGGGAGGAAAGGAGGTCAACAGTTGCTACTGAAACTGAGGTATGCAGTTTAAACTAATTTATGGCCAACCAACTCTACCTTTCTTTCATATACACATGCAACTTTTCCTTAAGTGTGGTGGAGTGTAGTTGTACACACACACACTCTCCAAGCATGTTAAAGGACACAACCTCCAGTCTTTTTCTTTTTTCCCCTGTATTTTCCCAGTGGGAAAATGACCTGATTTTGAAATACAACAGTTTAGAACTTAAGTCTGAAAGTTTCAAAACTCTTTCTGTCCTGCTTCCTTTTCTGCCTCCTCTCTTTTCTCATCTGGCTTCAAAGAACATGCTGGAGACTGTAGACTAGTGCAGAGTTTTCAGCTGACAATAAAAAAGTTAACTTCTGTTTTGAGAATGGAAAATACATTCTTCAAAGTTATGAAATTATCGTGAACCAAAACTGAAAGCCATGTAAAAATGTGGTTTATTATGTATATTTTTTTCTCTTAATTTTAACTAATTCTCTTTGGTCTATATATACTGGAGGAATAATAGGTCATGGTACCAGTAGGATTAATTGAGTTCTAGTAATCCATTAAGAATCAATCTGTAAATGTATTTTTCAGTACATAAGGGTCAATAATTCAAAGCAATGGTTTGAAAAAGCTGTTTGGTTCTTCATTTCATTATGTGCATAGGATGATCATAGCCCTATGTTGTGTTTTCTTTGACTTTATTTCTAAAGGTCTTAGAAATTCAGACTTACAAAGTAGAATATAAAGATAATAAGAAAATATAAAAACTACCAGGTGAAAATTACTGAGTAGTTTAGAAGGGAATAAATACAAACACTTGGATTTTTCTGGGATGTTGAAAGCATATCACCGAATTTTGTAGCAATTGTCAGGTTAAGAAGAACGCTGTGAATGTTTGATGATTACAGCAGTAGTACTAAAATGTGAAACATTCATGATGGGTAAAGTAGTTGGTAGGGTACAGACATGAGCTTGCATGGAGAAGGCAAGTAAAATAAAACAGTAAAGAGCTTAAGAATGGGAAATATGGCAAAACCTGAAGACTCAGTGAGGTAAATAATGGTTCCTCATTCTTTCCTGTATTCTCTCATTCTTTAGAGGATCAAGCAGTTGACTATCCTAAGCCAGAGGTTATATCTGTATGTTTGTGTTAATAGGCTGTCATTTACCTTCTTGCACATATTTTCAAACTTTTTTTTTTTCTTTTTAACATTTACCCTTATTGAAATCTTCTGTGTTTGGTTACAATGAGTTCCAGGATTTAGATATGAGCTGTGTGGAAATGTACTCCTTTTGTACGTTTTAAAGCTGCTGCCTGATAATTATATTTGGGGCTCTCTATTGGGAAAGAGAGAATTATCATTGTCCCTCGTATTCTCTATCCTGTTAGTAATTTTTACAGCTTTTTAATTTATCTTGGTACATAAATGTCCTTACACCATAGATCATCCTCTATGCTTTTCTCTCATGGAGTTCTGTTCCATCTTTTTTGGCAAGGTTGCCAGAATTGTGCCCAGACTTTATCATAATGACTTTGTATCTTTTGAACTTTATTCTTTCTCTTAAGTTTCTAGTATTCTATTTGTGTTTTTGACTCCCACTAGACATACATTGGTATTCTTGTAAGTTTACAGACAATAACTCTCCTAAATTGTAATAGCCAAATAATATTGCATCAGTACGCACGTGTGTATTTCATTAGGTACTCAGAATAGACTTTTATATATCTCATCCATATATATACACATATATATATGCTTACATATATGCATAAACATATATATATATGCATAAATATAAACATTTATGTATATACATAAACATATATATGTGCCATGCCATGACCTAATTTGTAGTCAGATTGAAATTTAACAATAAAGGTTTAGTCTCCTGCTGCGCTGTGTCTTTACCAGAAGGGTCTCTTGTTTTCCACTGCACTGCAATATAAGAGATGGTTTATAAGATGGCATCAGCAATTCATGTGGTCTGTGCCATATGTTTAAATATTAATCATCAGGATTCCTTGATAGGGCTGCAGGTTAAGAACTTGAAGGATAGTTGTCACTGCAAGAAGTAATTTTGTTTCTTTTCCTTTGAATTTTTTTGCTTGCTCAATTTACAGCAGTGTGGCAGACATTCATACTGCTCTCAACATACTGTGCTTGGTGTGTGTCTTGCAGGTCTAATGAATATTAGGGATGCATAAATTTCTTTATCTACTTCTCTCTGTTGATGGGTACATTAGGGCCAGCAGCCTTGGGCAGCAGAGTCTGGTTGAGATTGCTGGAGTGCCACTCATGGTGCCCAGGTCACGGCTAATCCACAAAGACACATGGTGGCTTAGTCATTGCTCCTGGCATGGTTCTCTCCCCTGTCTCTAACTGCATTCAGGCAGAAATGGAGGAAAACTGAGTCATACTTTCCCTTCATGAGAAGACAGGCAAATACAGTCTGCTTTAAAACATGGCAAAGTTTCCCTAAAATTATCCTCAGTAGAAACCCAAGGTAAATAAGCAAATTTTATTTCAAAATATTACCCATCAGGACATGATTAATTTTAAGCTTTGCCTGGAAGTCAACACAGTCATTTTTATAAAAACACTGTCTGCACTTTACCATATTGCTGTCATACCTGTCAAAGTATGCTACCTTTTTTCCTGCTCCAGGCATGGTTGGAATGTTAGTTAGACAATTAAGAGTAGTCCAGGTGAATGTGCCGGGTTTTGATGTGTTTGGAGGGCAAATGCTGCCTGAGAAAAGCAGCGAACTAAAGGAAAATAGAAAAGGGTGCAGCAGTGAGGCTGGAAGCCTCACAAAAGCCATTCTACCTAAACCCCTCAGTGTGCTCTCGGTCATGTTTCTCATCCTGCAGCCCTTGAGGTGGCTATTTCTGATCCCAGGTTCAATCCTCATGGCATGCAAAATATTAGGCACTTGTGCTTTGCCTTCCAGTTGCTTGACCTTGGCCGGGTGACTTATGCCCTAACAATCTAATTTATGTTTGCAGCCAGTGTGTACCCACATAGGCTTTTTACTCACCTTAATCCTAGATCATAATAATTGTATAGAGGACCAAACTTCAGTCCCCATCTATGCCAAAAACTCTAAAGTTCCCAAGCAGTCAAAGTAGGTAAGTCTTACTGGGCAATTTTTAATATATATATAATTTTTAAACTACAATGAGATTCCTTCATGGTTTGGGAAATGGCAAGCACATGTGATTGCTCTTTTTCCTTTCTTTTGCATTTGTTCCCTGTTTTGCATCATATGCTCATTAGAATGTAATGTGGCTGTTGTTTAAGTGAAGTGGCAACAAAGTTAATGCAAATGTAACACACTTCAGCGTTTTGTACACAGTTCTTTCAGACTTTTGGGATTTGTGGGATGTTTTGGTTTGGTTGCATTTGGAGTTTTTTGTGGGGGTTTGGGGAGGGGGTTGGGGTTTCTGTTTGGATGTGTGGGGTTTTTTGTTTCTTTTGTTGTTGTTTTCTTACATGCCAAAGCACAGCTGGTGATGAGCGTTTTCTAGAGCAGAGAGGGAAAGGGGTCTCTGCTTCTCATGACCCACAAGAGAACTGTCTCCCTTTTATTCTGACATAGAGACGTAAATGAGACCGGAAAAATATCCTTCATCTTCTGAGCAGCCTTTTGGCTTCTGCCCGTTTTCCTCGGTTGATTTCTTTCAGTCTTCCAGAAGATTCCTGTTTCTGAGGGACGCAGGGACTTCCCGAGGAGCTGGCCGCTAGAGGATGCTCCTGGTCCGGCGTTGGAGAGCAGCGTGCCCGGGGCC
>VWZD01006143.1:198768-301511 GCA_013396695.1 Sakesphorus luctuosus
TCATCCTCCTCCTCCTCCCGACACAGACCGCAGCCCACTCCCCTCTTCGTTCTCCTCCCGGCACAGACCGCAGCCCGCTCCCCTCTTCATCCTCCTCCTCCTCCTGACACAGACCCCAGCCCACTCCCCTTTTCATCCTCCTCCTCCTGACCCAGTCCCTGGCCCAGCTTCCCGGAGAAGACATTGCCTGGGATATATAAAACACAATTTTGTGTTGGAGAAAACCAGGGCATTTCCACTGTCAAAATGGAAAAGAAAATTTATCCAATTCACAGACAAAATTGCAAAATGTTAATAACAATCAGAGAAACACATTGTAGGAATTTGAATGTTTTTCTTCTGGTGAAGTCTTTAGGCTTATTTAGGTGACCCTGCTAGTGCCATATTTTCAGTGTGCCCCAAGTATCAGAGTCCTGCTGTGGATGGTCACATCTGGATATTCAGATGTTCAGCTAGCTTTAATTTCTTGTCCAATCTTTTCAAGTGATCCAAATCTCAGTGCTTAAATGAGACTTGAGGTTTATTCTTCAATAAATATAATGGAAAGGACATTTGAAATTAAAAAAAGGGGACTACTTAGCATGTATAGGTTTTTCTTCACAAAAGGCACACACATGGAATTAATTCTGTATTTTAAATAAAAACCAAGGCACATCCTCCCCTACAAAAAACCTCCAAACAAGCAAAACCCAACCAAATCAACAATGCCTTAAGTAAAAAGCAAAGCATAAAGTTTAAAAAAGTTATATATGGAAATATTCTTCTAGTTCTCTATTGCTCTTCCAAAATTCCATTGTAGCATAAACAAGTTCTCTGGCATATAGAGCACAGGATTTTGTATGGCAGTAACATGAAAAAATAACATAGAAAGACTGCTTTTTAGGTAGCAAAGCAGAGTTGTAAGTTAAAAAAAGGCAGAGCTGAGGTCATCTAAGATAGCTCATTTTTTCATGGGCACTGGAACACAGTCTTTAACTATGTAATTATCTACTACCCATGTTCTCACCTCCTGTGGGATTTCTGCCTTATCCAGACTACAAGTTAAACCTGTCTAGAGATATATAGGCTTGTGCAGTAGAAGAGACTGTTCATTTCTTGCAGTTGGATGGTGTGTAGTATATAAATCAAAGACTACAGGAAAGGAAATATATAGGTGAGAAGTTAGATAAGACTGAAAAATAGAACTGTAGTCTTGTCTCTGCCACAGATGTTTAGTAAAGTCAGTAAATTTTTCATATCTTGCGTGTATTCCCCAGCTTCTGCGTGCTGACTGTGAGATCCTACACTTGATTAATCAGAAGTGTTGAACACCCACATCTACTCCTGAAGTCACTAGAGAGTTGAGTCTACAGAATAATGAGCAGTGCTATCTACTATTCCAGCTCATGTGCCAGATGTCTCAGCTTTCGTGTACCTGTATCTCTCTGACTGTAATCTCTGTGCACATCTTGTGTCATCTGCAGAAGATGGATGCTGACGTTTTTCAGCCTGCAGTAAAAATAATATGTCTGAATCTCTTGTATGCTCTAATGGTGAGCACCAAAGAAAGGCCTGGGCAATGAAAATAAATTTGTCTTCAGAGCAGGTTTTGAACCTCATATAGAAAATAAAGGCCACTACAAAGGATTGCAAAATGAGTAATGCAACAAAACAAAGTACTGCAGAGTGAGCTGCTCTTAGAATGAGCATTGTCTATCTTGTGCATTAAATAAAGCAACATTAGTGCTAACTATTAAAGACTGTATCCTAAACTATTTATCAAACTTAGATAATCACTTAGGCTGAGTTTAAACTGTGCATTAATCCTTCAGTTTCTAAACACATGCATACTGAATTCTGTAACCTGGCTGATATTGCTTAACGGTGTGTGTAGGGTAAATAAAAAGGAAACAACCCAACTGCCCTCAGTTACAGCAGGGTAGTGCTTGCTAGTAAGGAAGGCTGTGCAGCTTCAGGTAAGATTCTGAAATATGGTATAATTCTGATATTTTCCTCTTTTATATAGTTCCTTGAGTAGATCGTATAAGAGTGAAATCCACTCCCTGCCACAAGGAGGAAGGAACTTAGCTGTTTGAGAGCAAAAATTCATGTAGGAATGGGTCTGTTTTCTCTAACTACAGGATTATATGCCTTCCATAGTCACTATTCTTAACATGATCTCCCCTTTCTTATGAAGAATAGAGTTCCTGTGTTCCTGTCCCTTATCCCTGCATTTCTGTAGGCAAAACAATTTTATGGTGTGTGCTGAATGAGTTTGCTTCCCGATGCTCAGGAAGCATCAGACCTGTGGCACATGCACTGCAGAGCCAGGCAGGGTGATGAGCTGTGTCTTTCCAGAAACATTAGACTCAGCAGCAAGTTTGCAGTGATGTTACATGGGTAGTTACTCCACGTTTGCTCTTTTGCTTTCCTATGCAACTTGTGTTGTGTTCAGAATTTTGTGAGCTTGCAGTTATGCAAATCACCCTCTAAACTATTGCAAAAAGATGCCAGAAGATTTTCAGATGGTGTTGTGTGAGTGTGATAAGCTAAGAAACCTCCTGTAGATCAGCCAGTGCACTCAGCTGCCTTCTTGCTTTTGTAAATTGTTTTTCCTGCTTGTAAGGTTTTTGAACACCCACATCCATCAACATTTAAAAAAGGGGTTGAAGGTGTAATTTATAAAATATAATTCATTCATAATTCACCCGTTTATAGGTATTAGGAAGCAAAAGATGTCTGTTTTTCACTTTGTGATTTGTGTTGAAATATATTTGCTGGAAACAGAATAGAAGTATGTGATTTTTATCGGTAACATTCTTTTTGTTCATTATTCAACTCTGTTTTGTTTTCTCCCCAGTGTAGTTGTCACAGGAGTGGAAAAGAAAGGGAACCTCATAAACAGTAATTCTTAAAGGTGTTCTAGAACCTGCCTTACAGCTACTTGTCTTTTGCTATGAAAATAAGCTGGATATACCTACAAACTAAACAGAAATAGGGAGATACATGAAAATGTTGGGAGACCAAATTATCAAGAAGGTGAATTTATTTTCTCAAGTGATTTAGGAACCATACTCTAATTCACTGCTTAAATTAATATTTAGCTCCTAATTCGCTGCCTCTTGTCAGGAAACCTTCCCAAGAGTTGTAAAAGAATGGTGGTGGCTGTGAAACTTATTAAAGTATTGTTATTATTTAAAGTAATTTTTCAACAAATTGTACATTCATTTCTTGAACTTCATCTTGGAATTAGAAAAAATGCTGGAGGCTTTTGAAGTTTCACATCACAAAGGGGGAAAAAGAAAAAAAGAAAAGGAGGCTGCAGAGTAGAAAGATTTCTTAAATCAAGTTAAAATATTTCCATCAGTTCCTAACACTTTGAAAGCTACTAAGGTCGAAGTTACTTTTATTACTTTTGTGTTTTTCTGCAGTGATAGCATTTTGTTACACCATTGAGTGAGTTACAGCAAGTTTCCCTTGTCTTTTATGTTTGGTTTGATTTCAGAGTCTTGGCTTGAGGTGGAATATATCTTTAATAATGTCTTTTTTAATATGTCTATTTTTATAAGTAAAGGTATTTGAACAACCTCAATTCTAATCAAGTGAAACTTTTTGTGAAGGAATATATAAAATTGAAATTTGGTGCTGTTTATGGTCCCAGAGGTTATGCTGTGAGAAGCAGTGAGGCAGGAGGGGAGCATGAAGCACTGCTTGCACCCTGGGAGAACAGAGGCATATTTCCAAGGCTGTGCCCTCCACTGGTGCTGCTGTCAGGGAATATCATAATGCTGTGGGAATAGATTCCTCTAGCCTATCAGTCCCTGTATGCCATGCCCTGATCTGTATTCCTGACTGAAGGTGTCCTTGGTCTTTTCTTCCTGGAATCCCTTGTTTTACTGTGGGATCAAACTCAGCCAACACTTCCCAGTGTGTAAGGTGTTAGTACTGGTGTTATAGAAATGAGTTGTTTTGAGAGCTTGGTCAAAGGGAGTTCAAGAAGATAGGAGGATGGCTCCACCCTGTTGGCAGATGGGCAGCCTTCCCCTCTGGCCACTGATCAATGATGGACTGACAACCTGCTTGTCTATGCAGCAGTGGTGGCTGCTCTGCCAGAGATGAGTGACTGCTCCGGGGTGGAGACCTGGCTGAGGGACCAGGAGCATCAGCTCCTCACAGTGATGTTTGCTAGTAGGCAGTGGTGATAGTGGGAGTGCTGTTTTCCCATTTTTTTCTTGGTTAATTCCAAAGAAAACTCATTGGTCACAAGGGTCCTGTGGGTAATTTATGATGTCACGTGCAACCAAATATGCACTTTGGCCATTTTTCATGCATTTTGCAAACGATGGGGCACACAGTTTCACTAGAAGGTTTTAAAGATTAAAGTCATCACAACAGGCAGCCCTGGTGACTGATATTCTCTGACCCCATGACCTATCAAAGGCCATAGTACCACACTAAATAAAGCTGTCTCAAGCTTATCACTTCTGTTGGAGTCTAAACCAGATTTTAGTAAGATGATCTGGCTTGACTTACAGACTGTAAGGATTTATCTGCCATGTCCTTAAATGGCCAGTTTTAATTAAACTTTATAATTTGTGTTAAAAATGTAATTCATCTAATCGAAATTTGTCCATCTCACTCTTGTAACAAATTATTTTCTGTAAGTAGTCATTTTTCAGCTACAGACCAGAAGGTGCTTGTTGACTAGATTACTCTTCGATATCTGGCTCTACTATACAGCTGTTGTCCAGTAGGCAACCCACTATATTATGACTCCTCATATAATACACAATATATATATTTAGCCCTGAAGATTGCTCTTGTCATGCTTTTTAATTCACTGTGTTTCTTGCTGCTAGCACTTTTGAAATTCAGTGGATCCCTCCAGGGGTGTCTCAGTCTCCTGTTTCCTATCTCCTCTGAGCTATTGCATTACAATCATCTGTCAAAGATGAGTGGGAGTCAAGGAAATGGAGCACCTCAAGTGGCTGACACTGCTGAGCAGATATCCTTCTATTTTTGCTGGGTGTTCACATACCTCCAGAGTACAGATGTGCCTGAGCTGGATTAGATACACAGAAAGTTTGTAACACCTTCATCTTTTAATAAGAGCAGTCCTGATTGCATATAAAAAATATGCAATTTTTAACAACTGCTGTAACCTATACATACAGTTCCTTTGCCATGAGTGTATTTGTGATGTTGCCTTACAACAGGCGTAATGGCATCACACTGTAGTTATATTCATTTAATGTGGTAAAAAAAAATATTGCACCTCTTGCAGATTAGATAAGGCAGTGAAGTTTGGAAAGAAATCAGTCTGAGACAGAGGAATCTTCAAACTGCACATACTATCTGCATCCCATATCCCTTCCATAGCAGCATTAGGAATGAGAATGTAGGAAAAAGAAACCATCACGGCGTAGTTGTCCCAGAGGTAGTGGCTGGCATTGGAATCAATTGTACAGGATCTGTAATAAGTATTTGGGAGAAGTTTACCTAGTAAAATTGATGATTGCAGCTTAAAGGAAATAAACATTGTCATACCACAGAATACACTGTGTGGTACCATCAGCAGCAAAAGTTTAACTACTGCAGGTAACCTATGGCCTAAATTACTTCCTTTTCAAGGAAGACTCTCACACTCCTTTTCCTTGACGTTCTGTAGAAGTGGGTTTATTAACATAGATTGTAAACGGCTTTAAAAGTATTTTTTTTCTTATTCTAAAACAGAACACAAATTTCTCGTTCATGTCCTAAAAATTTTGAAGTGGCTGACTGTGTGTTGACTCCCTGGCTGTAAAACCAGTGTTTTATTGGAATCTCCAGTTAAGTCAATTCCTTCCATGATTCATTTCACTTAGCAACAGAAATGTAAGCTATGGCCTCTGGCCCTAATGAAATCCTTTAAATGCAGTCTACATAGCAGAAGGTTAAGGGGGCAAGGCACAGTTTAATTTCGCAATAACACTTTATGGCAGTCTTTGTAAATGTACTTGCTTCTGGAGTTTTCTAACACCCCTCTTTGAAACTGTAGTCAATTTGCAGCCGAGAAGTTGCTGTATTAAAATTACATACATGAGAGAGGTTTGAGGGCAGTGCGATACGGGACCTTCCTGCTAAATTGCTAATCCAAACTGGGCCTTAGTCAATCTCTTACAAAGTTGTCAACATCCAGTGACCTATGCGAAATGAATTGGTAGCTTCAGTCCAGTTCCTAGAGAGGTGTGCACATCAGAAGAGCAATCAGCTGGCACTAATTGGCACCCTGGGTAGCAGCCTCAGCAGAGAGCCAAAGGTCTGTGGAGGAACAGAGACTGAAGTGCTCTCTCAACCTTAAAGATGGTCCCTCTGGGTCGGAGTTGAGGGCATGTTCATAATGTCATATGTGGAATTTTGCTGTGCCTCTTGCAATGCTGGACTGGAGCTGTGTCTTGGGAACTGCACTTGCCAGGGTTTTTGTAGAGCATTTTGAATGCCACAGGGCTTTTTAAAACCCTGAAATCTCTTCATGTTCCCTATAGGTATAAACATGAAGAGAACATTCACTAAGCAATAAGCTGATAGTCTGAGGTGTCAGGTGATAACCACTCACGTTGAGAGATTGCACTGGGAAAAGCAAAGAGAGGTGTATTTGAAGAAAAAACTGTCTCATGTCCAATGTGCCTAAATAGTTTGGCTCTGTTGGGCTCAGAAAAGTTATAAATTAGTGCTGCCTAAACATTAAAAATATATTGTTTCAGTAGTAAGTTTGTGAAGTTCTGTTCATTATAAAAGTATAGTAACAGATGGTCTTCCTTCACTGGGAGTTGTTCCCAGACCATAATAATTTCAAAAGTTTATGCTGGGCTATTGTATTCCCAACAACCTTGCATTTAAGAAGTTTACTTCTTGTTTTCTTGTTCTGTTTGCATAGCTTCAGTCATTCAGGCGAGGTGGAAATAATGGCACGAACTTGGAGCCATCAACCCATTCAACATGAAAGGAGTCAGTGAAGAAGCACTAAACTAAGAAAGGAGTGATGTACCTACCTAGTATTTTAAGCCAGGTAGTCAAAGGTGATAAAATATATTGTCCAAATTGGAATTTGAGCAATTTTCTCTTGAACGTACAAATGAATAACAAGCAGCGATGACAGATGCTTGACTGTCAGTGTTTACTAAGAACAAAAAATAGGATGTTTGATGGAGGTTAGTCTGTTTTACAAAACATTTGGTGTCTTCAGAGAGCAGTTTTAGTACACTTATGCAGTGTCGATACTGATAAAGATAAAATGAAGGTGTTACACAAAGCCTGTATACTTCCAGAAATCAGAGCATATATTTTGTCTTCATAGCTTTGCATTACTGGAGTCACCAATGAAAAAGTAGCACCATTTTCCAGTCACACGGCAGCCCCCTGTCACTGGCTCTGTGCTCTTCCACTGGATGATGTGGTGCACATTTATCTGACAGACTAAAACTGGAACAGCACAGAAGGCAAGGCAGTGTTTGCATCTCTAAGTGCAGGATCACTGGCTGCTACAAAAGATCAGGGAGTTTGGAGATAGACTCTGCTCTCAACATTGCCGAGGCCCAGTGCAAAAAATCACCCTGAAAAATATTGTATTCCTGCGTTTTAATGGTCTGCACTGAAACGGTCTGCTCTAAGTGTACAAAGCCTTACCATTTGCAAATTCCCACCTGTCGTTCCTGTTTCCTGAAACACTATCCCTGGCTGCAGTCTGGACGTTGCCCCGGGTGGTGTCTGACTCTTAACCCAAATCAAACAGTAATTGTTCAGACACTGTCTGGCTCTCATGCAGTGGACAGGGAAAGCACAACAGCCTTCTAGTTACCTCTTAGTAAGCTGCTCCTGGAGCCCCCCATCCCATCAGTTCCTCAAGGTATGGGGTATGGATTCAGCCTGGCTTGTAGAATCGGGAATTTCTCCTCCAAAGGTATCAAAACAAAACTGTTAAACACTGATAATTATTTGGGAACTGCTGTCTTAATCCTAGTAGCTGTGTCCACTTTCTGATACTGCAAGAGGTGACACTCTCCATGCTTATGAAATCTGAGAGGTTGTAGCTCAGATGCAAAGAAAAGACTGGAAATATGACAGAGTGCTTGAATGTATGTGCAGACAACAACAAGCACTCTAAAAACTATGGACTGCCCTGCTTGATTTAACCAAATTTCTGCCTTCCAAGGGCAGAACGTGATATTGGTTTTACGCCCGAGACCCCATTTATTTGAGTCTGACTGGAACCTATTTATTTGGCCTTTTAGCTTGAACTGTTTTCATCTTTGAACTCCATGGAAATAGTGACATACGTATCATGGACCTGAGAAATAATCAGTATCTTCTGTGAAAAGGACAGAAAAGTAAATACTCTTTCAAAAAATAAATAAGCAGATCACTGTTATGAAAACCAAGGAACAGTGCTTTTGCATTCAATGAAGAGTCGTTACAGTTATAATTATTGATTTGATTAAGTTGAGAAATTATATGTACATTTTGGAGAAAAGTTTTTGATATTAGCAAAAGTTCCGGGGAAGACTCTGGTAATGGTGTACCATCCAAAAGAGGGAACCAGCTAATGAGAGAAATCTCTAATACCTGAGACTACAAATTTTTACTTACTTCTGCAACAGTTTACAGTCTTATTTTTGAATGCTAGATAGTTCAGTTGTTCTAGTTCACTTTCCTAGGTCACTAAACTAAGCAGTATAGCTTTGAAATTTCAGATTTTTTGTGAACCTCATACTATCTCTCAAAACTCATGTCAGTCCTAGGAAGGACCAGAAGAACATATGCACACTGCCAAAATAAATGATATCCAGATTCCAGAGTTAATCTTTTCCTTTGATCTTGTGTATCATAAAATTTTTAGTAAAGTAGTGATGAAGTATTTCTGACCATTCTGAAGTATCAGCTGCAAATAGCCTAGAATTTTTGATTTTCATGATAAATCAGGAAGTGGGTTTTTTAATCTCCCTCCCCAATCTTTAGCCATCTCCATAGAGATCTATATAATAAAGCAATTCAGAGTAGCAGTAGCCAATCTTTTTCCAGCACTTAACAGCTTTATACGTGAAATTGTGTGACATGTGTTTTCAGTGTGTGGAATTCTGACTGTGCTGTTACCTCTGAAAGTAACAGCAGAAAGAGTTGGCAACTTTTGTCTTACAGTTTTTGTTCATTGGGTATGTGGTTTTTTTCTTGCTTTGTTCTACCTAAAAGCTCACAACTCATGGTATTTTCTGTGCTCACAGAAGATAATATAAAAGCATAGTAATGACACATGGTCATGTGGATCTCTAGCATGGAACTCGTCTACTTTTTCCCTACATTCTACACAAAAGAACCCTCAAATAGCCCTGTCTTGTGCTCTGGTTGTTGCTGATCTTGCTTTGATGGTTCCCCAACTTGCCTTTTTTTTGTATGAAACCTTCCTTTTCTTACATTGTCCATTTGCTATATATTTTCAAATGTTTTTACAGTTTCATGTTTTAACTGATATATGGTGGATTTTTCGGTACTGTAGAACATGCCCTTCCATTTTTAACTCATAGGGATGTTTTGGTTGGGACTGCAGAAATCACGGACACTTGATCTTTGAGTCTGTGTTAGAACTTTCTGAGGAGGGTGGGGTTTTTTTGGTTTACTTTTGGGTCATTGCAGGTTTGGGGGTTTTAGGTAAAAATACAGCCTTACTTTTTGCAAAACACCTACTTCTTTACACTGAATAGCACTTTCTTGTTTCAGGACTTTGTGATGCATACAACCTCACATGAGAACAAAGCTGAAAGGCTTTTACTAATTATTGCATAAAATCTATAAGGAAGTCAGGTTTTTTTATACTCTAGATGGAGATTTTTCAATCAGAAACTGGGGTACAGAGAGATTAAATTGTTTCATTGAAGATTAAGTACATGGAGTGGAGCTCTGCTCAAATCTTGAGCATGTTCCAAGACTTTTCTTCTTACAAGTGTAGATCATTGTGGCCTCAAGTACTAGGGTGGGAAATACATTTATAGCAGGAAATGTCCAAGTTCTCGTTATCCTGGAGAGGTGGGAGAAACTACTGTAACAGTTGTCATGGCTGTGTTATTCCCTTTGTTAGTATATTCTGACTCTGTCCTATTGTGATCAATGGTTTTCAGGAGTGTAGTGTTGGCTTGAACTAAACCCACCAAACAGTCCCATCCCTTTTTCCAGGTGACTGCAGACAGGATGGCCAGATGGGGAAGGTCCCCTTGCCTGCCCGCACACTATTTAGGCAGACCCTGTACCTTATCTTTGCACTGCAGTGGGTGTGGAGGTAGTTCCCAGGATGTCAGACTGGAGCCAGGTGAAGGCACGGGAAGGCAGGATGTTTGCAGTTTCCGCAGGTACCACCAGGTACAGAAGAAGAGAGAGCAAGAACTTCCAGCTGGGGTTTCTAACCTTGCTCTGGCCTTGAGGGGAGAAAAAGCCATGGCTGCTGCGTACCTGCAGCCAGCAATGACTTCAGTAATTTCTGCAGTTGTTGCAGTTTGTGATGATGTCTCCAAGCTGGAAAACTTTATTTCCTTGTTGCTGAGTGTGGATCACCTTCAGATTGCAAATCTGAGCTGATGGTGTCTGAAACTGCTGCCCATTGCCATGCTATATGGAGAAGGTGTGCTTTTGCATGCACTTGACCACAACAGTAATGAAAACCTTTATAAAATCACAAGCAATTAAAATAATATTAAACCTAATCAGTAGTCCATTAGTAAAGAATTACCTATTATTCTGTACAAGTGTTTTTGATAGATATCAGGTGGATAAAATATATCTGCTTGAGGTGTCTTTGTCCTCTTTTTAGTTTTTTCGTTGAGCTCATGATTTTATTTAATGGAAGAGACACTTCTCACATATTGGCTTGACAATTTACAAGCATTTGTTTGTGCTGAATTAAGCACATTTCTAAACTTTGTATGTTGCAGCTGACAGTTTGGGGATTGATTTTTGTCCCTAGAGAGATGCCTTTTTGTCTTTAAGGCAAATTGAAGTTGACTGCTGGAGCATTCCCTGGTAAGACAGAGAATGTACTTTAGGGATATTTTTCTACTGAGAATTCATTTTTAACTGAGAAGCTTCAGCAAGGTCATGCTTTCCATGACACTAAAAAAAAAATAAAAAAATTCACAGATAAAGAACTAGAATTAACTTCAGGAAAAATAGATAGAAGCAAATATTACTAAGATTTTTCCCTGGGAATTTTTCCTAGATATGCAGTAGATAAAAATTCCAGTCTTTTCTTCTAAAAGCATATGTTAAGTGCTGGTGTGGGCAATGGCAGAAAAAGGTTTTCCATGTGTTTTCATTTACATTATGACATTGAATTTTAAAACTGATTAACACTTTTTAGGAGCAAAATGATCTAAAACCAGATTCATTGCTTGTCCACATTGGCAACATGGGGCAGAGTTTGCAGACATGAATGGATTAATGTAATGAGCTGTGTGTAAGGATGCAGGATCTCTACCAGACAGGTGCTTTAAGGAGACTTCATGTACATCCAGAAGAGCTAAATGCTTTTTTTGTTTGTTTTGTTTTGTTTTGTTTTTCCTGTAGAGTCCGTGGCTGTATGTGCTGGTCTAGAGTTACACTCTAAACTTTGTTCAACCTATATGCACCCAGTCAGCCTGGTGGAATTTTTATATATAACCATGATATTGCTATATTGACAGGGATGCTGGAATTCTTTTATGTATCTTTCCCTTCAAGGTCTTTTTAGCACTAGATTTGTTTCATTGGAATGTTTTCTACAAATATAAATATTGCTAAAATAAACGGTGTCTATGTATATATCTGGTCTTGTTTCTGTGGTCAAAATGTATAGCACCTCACACCTGAACAGCAAAGCTAAATCAAACCGTTTCTGGCCAATGGGCAGAGGGTTTCTCTAGTGCTTCTGTTTCAATGGGCAGTGAGGGTTTCTGTGGTGGTACCTGGCAGGTTACTGGTGAGGTGATGGACAGACCTCATTAAAATCTCATTTAATGCTTGTCTCTGGAATGACTGCACTCTCTTTAATCTCTGTCTTGGTATTCACTCAGACTTCTAAGAGCCAAGTGACTTAGAAAAATAAATAAATAACCAAAGTCCTTCAATGAGGTACCAGGTGACAAACTCACACCCAGTTGTTTTCATGTCTAGGAAATCGAACCAGCTGAAGCTGAAGTTTTTCACTGCAACGCATCTAAACAAGATGTAAGAACCAGTTTCTTCAGGAAAGCCTTATTCTGCTGGTTATAAAATCTTCTTAAAGGAGCTGCACATTCTCACAGTCTTCCTTTGAACCTTCTTTGGAATGTTCTCATTGGATTTTTGACACATTCGAACCCTAAATATTTGAATTATCTCAGTACATTTTTGCAGACCTGGCTTTCAATTACCAGAATTTTCATTTGCTTTTTTGATCTATTTTTAGCCTTTTCTTGCATTTCTCCTGTGATATCTGTGACAGTTCTCTCTTAGCATCTACCAAAGATATTTTCAAAGTCCAAGAAACAAAACTTACAGTATTCATTGCACTAGAAAGAAAAAAGAGAAATTAAAAACTATGTCCTCAAACTTCTTCATGTGTCTTGTACATGCAACAAAAACCACTTGGCTGGTGTTTAGGATGGGATAGGTGAGAGGAAGAGGGGACTAATGTTGTTTGGTTGCAGCTGGTGAGCAATATCCCAGAGCTACCACAACACAGCAAAGAACTCAGATTTTCTGCCATGTTTTCTATTCTAGCATTTTATTAATTAGTTTTAAAAGTTGTTACTCAGCTTCACCTTGGAACTTGAATCTTTTTTTTGAAAACAAAGTTGTCTTTATTAATAGCAGGGAATTCCAAGTAATTATATCGTGTCAATTCTACTTTTTGTTGCACCTAGATGTTGATTTTTGTGAACTGTAATCTTGTTTCTCTTTCGTAGTTTTGCCTGAAGACTTCTGGTGTTTAGAATTAACTTAGTGCTCCGTCCTTTTCCATTTTGTGTACGATTATGCACCTAATTAAAGGTAATTGTTTCCTTGTTCCTACAGCTTCAGCCAAGCCAGCAGATCTCAGCTACATCTGAGGGTATGGGGGAACACCATCCTAGAAAAAGTGCAGCAAATACTTTGGTAATTTAGTATTTCATTGTTCTGTAGCTGTCACAAACATGTTTTAGATGTGCTTTACCTGCTTCACTAAGCTGTGGAAATCATGGAAAACCGCGTATTCTGAGTCAAGGAATAGTAGCATGAATGTTAAAATGCTGCCAAAAAGGTTGTCAGTCAGGTGGGGTTTCTTTTAATCAAGGCCTTAACATTTATTAACTTTAGATCAGGTTCTCTCTTGGGTTTATTTGTAATTAAAAATAAATGCATAATCTTAGTGATTTTACTGCAACTTTTTCAAACTTCACAATTCCAGTAATCAATTCTTATGTATTATGTGGGACCCAGAAAAGATATTTAACTTGGTCTAATCATGGCAAAATGCCAATTTTCATTAATTAAGTTTGTGGAGCGGGAGTGAGAACAATTTACAGAGACGGGGTAGGAGAAGAACGTTAAGTAGCAGTGCATGGCGAATGAGATGCACAGCTTCCATTATCAACAGGAGCTGCATGTCTAATCCACCAGACTCGGCCCTGCAGAAAATGTACCCTGGGATGTCAGGTGTTAAGGGGAAGAATGGGCCTCTCACGTTCTTTGCACTTACAAGCCGGCTGTAACCTTTTGACTCTCTCTCTCTTTCTCTTCTTGAGTTTTGTTTCCTGAAAGGAAAAGGGGGTGGGGGAATGCAGGGGAAGAAGGCTTAAAGAGTGGAAGATCTGTTTCAAAATACTGTAGTGTATTTGCAAGCTTTTTTTTTTTTCTTTTCTGGAATTAGTTTTGTTTTAGTTCTTAAAGAAGCAGTTGCTTTTGATGTAGAGTATTTAGAACATGACTTAAAATATGAATGTCTCGCTGAGTACCGCTATCAACATTATAAGCTTTACAGATGTGATTCTGCCACAAGTGTTTTGTACATAACTTTTTTATCTTTCTAACTAAAATGAATATAATTTCATTTAAGAGCATAAAAGAGGAGGAGAGCTAGTTTTATGAATTAATGTTACAGGTATTGCTTTTTATATCGACCAGTGTTATGCAGAAGAACAACCCCCAAATAACAAGAAGTCCCTTTTATTCTCAAAGGATTCCTTAATGTGGCATGATCATATATTGATCACATTAAACTTGGGTGTATTCCAGCCCTGAAGCTCTGCATATGCAAAGCAAAACTTTGTATAATGCTTACATATTTTGTCTTCTAACTACCTCTAAGTTAGTAAGAGTGAAAATACCTCGGTGCAAGGACTTGAGCATTTAGTTCTTTATATGAAAGAACATGCAACAGATAAGGGTAGAAAAATGTGGCTAATTAAGCTAGAACTCCTCAAATTTCATTACTTTTGAGGAAAAAGAGCAGAATGTGGAAAAATATATGAAAACCTACATTATCTTTCCTTGAAATAGTCTGTCCTGCACTGATCCTTATTAGAATGTAAAAATGGAAACACTAGGTGGTGTTTACTTTCATTAATTAAAAAGAATCTTGCTCATAGCGCATTACCCTGAGAATGTTAAAGGAGTTTTATATGTTCCTGGCTGCCATCTTTGGTTTGAGGACCTTGTTCTGCCTCAAGCTTTGTGTCTTTCTTTGTTAGAGATTATTTTGAAATGGCTCACATTGCCTTTGCATGGCTGAAATGTGGCAGCGATGGAGTGATGCCAATGGAGGGGTAATTTTACAGCCAGCAATCAGGAAAAGGAAGAGTCCTTAGCTAGGGAACTCAACAGGAGGCGGCATTATTCTGTTATTATTTCCAGTGTGGAAGCATTGTTTTAAACATTAAAAACATCCTTTAAATTTCTTTGTTATTTATGTTGTAAATTTTCCATATCAACCTTTCCAAGAGAAAGGTGTGTGAATGTATATCTAAGCAGACTGCTTGGGATGAATCTTGCTTTAGGAATTGTAGGTTAAAGGGAAATGGGAATTCAATGTTAATTCCTTTGACTTAGCCTAGAAGTTCACGGGGATTGGCCAAAGATGGAGTGAGTTTTTAATTTCTTAGCACTTGCTGGGAGTAACACTCTAGACAGCCTGTCTCCTGACAGACACTGTCCTCCTATTTTTTCTACTGTTAGAGACTCCAACCCCTTGTGTTTTAAGGGTCCAACCCTGTAAGCTTTCAAGGAACTTTACATTTAGAGGGCTAAAGGAGAGAGAATGAAGCCTATATTATTACTCATGTGCAGTCTCCTGGAGACTGTTTGTTGAAGTCTATAATGGATTGGAATGATGTTTCAGAAGATTTGATGTAGATAGTTTCCTTACTTTCAGTTACTCAGAAATCCAATGTCAGTAAGTATTTTATATTCAATACTACTTTAATTCCACCATGTAGAACATGTGTTGTGAACCAATATTGGAGGGATCCATATATTGAATACTATTATCATTATCCCTTTTTTTTTTATTGACAGATTTTGAGGAGGTGAAGGCAAGTGATGTTTGGCATAAATACAAAAGTTGAAATAATGTCTTCCAAATCATTTGGGCCACTTAAGACACAAATGGGAACAAAATTCAAATATCCTAAATTCCAATCTAGCATCTTAATCCTGAGCTCGCTTTTTTCATTCAAAATTAAAGTTTCTATGATTGTTATTTCTACTGCCAGGACTTTCCAAGGATTTAAATGTGACTTAATTTATTAAATGCTGTCCTCTGTGCAAGACAGAAGCAAAATCCTTACCTCAAGGTACTTACTCAGTGGCCCTGATCCTGCAATCTGATCTGTTGAATGAATGTCTGAACCAACACAGGCCATGCTGCCGGTTCTGAGAGTTTGACTGGGATTTTAATGGAGAATGAACATGCAGATTGCAGGTTGTCTACGATGACCCCAATGAATTTCAGTACATTAATGCTACTTTCCTACATGGTTACACGTTTCCCTGAGTCCTCCCTGAGCTTTTGTGTAGCTATTGCTCAGTTACCTTCAACAGACGGTGAAGTTTGGGCTGAACTGTTTTTTCAACTATGTATTAGCCTTGATCTGTGGCACTACTTAAAGATGCTTTGCGATGCACCTTGAGATTAAAGTGCGTCGCCCCTGCGGTGCATTGATCTCGTCTGGCCCAGAAAGGGGTTGTCATAGATCTGCTTTTGAAATCAGGACTCCCTCATGGGTTTTTCCAAGGCATCATCTCCATGTCATTGGGTTGGCAGGATATGAAACTGAGGGTCTTTTTGAAGTTTTCCTTCACACCAAGGGGTGTATACTTGTTGTGTGGGAATCGTGGTAAGTTACACCCTCTTCTCCCTGTGTGTTCAGTGCAGGATAACTTAATGCAGTATTTAAATATTCCAGACCGTTTTTAAAAGTAAATAGTTTGATTTATTATGTTGGAGTATTAAAATGAAGAACAAAATCCAAATGCTGGGTACTCATTCCTTGCAGAGAACTGAAATACCTGGGCTGTACTTCATGAATTAATTAAACAGTCCTATAAACGTCTATTTCTTTGCAGCTGTGGACAATAGTCTTATTTTAAGAAACATGATCATGTGCTTCATCAAATATCACTCATGTTAGTATTAGTTAGTTTTCTGTACACTTGTAAAGGAAATATAATTTTAAAGTCTGCTTGTGTATCTCACATTTCAATCTTTTTTCTTTTTTTTTTTAAGTATAAAAAAGTTTTTTGCAACAACTGATTTGTTATTGGAAAAGCAAAGTAACATTTCTTTACTTAAAACTCTTCTTCCGGCAGAACTGCGGCACATGGAAAATATTTTCCAGCTTTCAGAGTTTATTTGATTTTGAACACTTTTGGTTATGTAAGTTTTAATAAGTAGCTTTGGTGTACCCCTAAAGGCACACCCCACACACTTATGTTGTGTGACCTAGGGTCACAAGTAATGGCTGCAAGCTAATTGATTGAGAAAGGCTTGTCTGACTGGGCCCCTTTGAGTCCTCCCTTTACATTCCTAAATTTCTGTAAAGGAGGCACTGGCAGCTTTGCCTGGTGAGAGGAGGGGTTGGGGGAAAGGGAGGAAGTTTCTCAGTTTCTGATTATGCGCAGAGTTTCCTTGTACTGAGCTTATGTTCTCCACCCACTACTTAGTAAGAACTCCTTAACAACTTAAAGCTTTATCCCTGTGAGTACCAGAAAAGTGATCTGAGTATTTATTGAGCAGGAAGAACAAACTGCTTGCTCCAGGCAGGGAGAAAGCTTATGGAAATGATATTAGACCTTCAGCAAAGTGCACAGCTGCATCATACAGAAGCTGAGACTCAAACTGACAGGCAAATAAGCCAGATCACGGAAGGGGCCTCTGTGTGGCAGCTCTGAGCTACCAAGTGTTGGACAACTAGGCAAAAAGTGCAATGGAACAGGGCAGAAAATAGCACAGTAACTTCAGGCAACAGTTGCTTTTTCATGGTGAGTCCAGATTTGAAATGTTGTTTGAAATGTAGCTATTTCTGTTGTTTCTAAAAACCCTTCCGTTTTACCACAGCAATCCTTTTGTGAAGCTCATTGTGTTACAGAGTGTTTGTCCGGATGTGCACTTCAGTTCTGACCAGCACAGAAGTGTACAGTGGAGCCCTTTCCTTGCTGCTCGCTCTCTCTTTCGCGTTCTCTTGCTTCAGGGGACAGGTCCCATTCCTAAACGCAGACTGCATGCCTCCTGGGTTGGAAAGAGTTCTGCAGGCAGCACTTGGTGTGCAGCTGCGTGTTGGTGAATGAGTGAAGATAATTTCTGTGCACAGTTTGCTGCAGTTTGAGCTTTGTGGCACCTCTGCATTGCTCCTCATTTTGCTGCCTTATCTTGAGAATGTATGGCACGGTCACTATGAAAAGAGCTTTGTGTTTGAATTCCTGGTGAGTCGAAGGGTCAGGGCCTATGAGTTATCTGCCTGCCAGCAAGACTCATTGCTGTGTCCCTTTATTTTTCAAGCTGAAATAGAAAAAACATGTGTCCTCATCCCTTTTTATAAACGTATTTGGAATTCAGGTTTTACATGCTGTTTATGTGTGCTTTGTTCTTTTGACAAACTCCGGTTTTGGGGTGAGGCCAGTTTTATTCTCTCCATATTTATTTTATTTACTCCAGCTTTCCTGCAGCTTTTTTGCATTCCTTTGTTGTGATGCACATAATTTTTTTTCTTAAAACAACATTCAGTTGTTTTGATTTCTGCTAAGAGAAAAAGGATTTATACTTGGATACGTATTTCCAAATATGCCAGAGTGTTATCTAAATTTTAGGTAAGTTGCACAATTATGCAGAAGATAAGGCTTTTATAACATTTAACTCACTTAAGGAGGGAAATGCAACACTTCTGGAGAAGTTCTTGAACAGAATGTATTAGATACAATAGTCACCTAGTGTAATGGTAATAAATATGATCTGAGCTATAATGTAATTTCAGATACTAATTTTGAAATGGCTGCTTTTTTAGAACAGCAAAAGGATTAAACATTGCATGTTGACAGTAACATTAGAAATATGTTTGCAAAAACTGCTGAGTGGATGAAATTTAGAGTAATAAATCATCAAGGCATGTCAAAATTACTCTGTATGTGATGTTTTAAGATGCCTGTAATTTAGAGGAGAAGTGAGTCTGGTTTTCCTCCATCAGAAGTGTGATTCTCTACAAAATTATTTCATCATATATTTCATTAAATGAAAAATTTTCTTTAAAAAAAAAAAAGAAAACAAAGTCACAAGTGCAAGAAAAATCTAAAAATTATGTAGCGGTTATTTGGAGCTAAAGGGAAAAGGCTCATTTAATAGAATAATTCTAATATGCAATGTAAGAAGTTGGTGAGATGAACTCTGCACAGAGTTAATGTTACTGCTTGTGTCTTGACCTTCTTTCTAAGTTTGTACGCTCACCTGAAACTTGCTAGCAATTAGCAGAATCCGATTTAAAAAAATAAGATGGTGCTTCAGATCTGAGTTGATCTCATGTTGCAGTACCTTTCAAGTTCAGAAGTTCATGTTGTTCACCTATTGTGTCCTTCCTTATTTGCCAGTTTGAGATCTTGTGTTTAGCTACCAATTTTGAAAATGGTTTTTAAAATGTGGGGGAGAGGGTTGGCGGGGGTGGGTAGGGGGTGGATTTTGTCACGGAAAGGCTAAATACAAATTTGAATGTACAATGAAGAAAATGGACTCTGTTCTTGTTTTCTTATTGTGAATTGAATTTCTGTATATTTTGACTTGGGCTAAACATTAGACTTTCTAGACGAAAATTATTGACTGTGTTCTTAGTTCAACTAAGGGTGTGCTTTTCTTTTAGCATTTCAGGGTTTGTTTTGAGGGAAAGAAGTATGTCCTCTTAAGTAACATAAATGTATGATTTCCTTCTTGCCTATAGTGTGATGGAGGAATACCTGCTGAAATGCTCTTGACACATTTAAAAACTGAAAGTAGAAGGAACTTTGAGGAGGTGGTCTCCTCCCAGCTCTGGTGGCCTGCAGAGCTGGGGATCTATCCACCTCCTGGTGGTCATGAGGCCCTTGAGGGGCAGGGAATGGTGGGTGCTCCCATGTGGCCACCTCCTCCATAGGCACATGAGCAGAGGATCAATCCTTTCTGTGCTGTTGGGTTTCCATTGGCAAAATGATGCTCCACTGGTGTTGTGACACCAGATTAGAGGATTATGAAACATTTCTGCATGCTCTGATGATCAGCCTGATGAAGGGGAAAAGGTTTAATGAGGAGGAGAAGAATTTACTGAGGATTTTATGCCTATATCTATTATTAAGAGGAGAATATCAGCTCCCAGTAACTGTGTTCTGTGATTTACTGAAACCCTGCAATAATGATGTGAATGATGATTAAATGTGATGTTCTAACTGACTGTCTGAGGACTGACATAACTTAGTGTGACTGGCAGAAAGCTTAAATGTCAATAGCATATCTCCAAATACTACTACTCTCTCTTAGAGAAAGTTAAAGAATCATAATCTCAGATTAAAATAATTATACTGTCTTTTAAATTTTTTTCTGACACCAATTAGAGGAATAAAAGCAGTCTTGAAAAGGTTAAAACACAATTGCTTAATAATGTTATTTTTTTGGAAAAGTTTGTATTTAACATTTGTGGTGTTTTAAAGGAGTAACTACATTCATTTTTCAGATTACAGAGGAAGTGATTTTGAAGGTTTCCTTTTAGGTTTGTTCTGTTGTTCAGTGTGGAAGAAGGAAAACTTTTGTTTATGAGACCTGTTCCTTTTATTGACATCTGCATATTAACAGAAACAGGCCTTCATGACGCCTATTAATATCTTTAGTGTCACATGAGAAATCATGGAAATTCAAGACTAACAGTTGATTTTTCTTTCAAAGAGAGACACTAGTTTGTGCTGTCATGACAAGGTGATGTCTATAATGACAGGTGAAGGAGAATTCACAGTTATAGGAGAATTGTAGAATTCATGGAGTCAGTGAATCAGTGTTGTTAAGATGAATTTAAAAGTAAACAAACCCTATGTTATATCCCAGTAATTTTAAAATAAAATATTTTTTTAAGAATTTTTAAAACAAAGACAAATTTCTTTCCTCTTCTCAGCTACAGCTCATGATCACATGGAATATGATCTTTGGAATACCTAAATTAACTTGCAGTTCATGTTTACTTTCCAACAACATATTCAATCAGCAGAAGACTATCACAAAAGTGATGATGAAGGTGAAAGAACAGATAAAAGAACCATTTGTCTCATGAAGTTGTTTAAATTATTATAATATGTGGGTAAAAGCAAATGGACATAGAGAACAAGCAAAAGTGATCACATATGAGGATAGGAGCAGTAATAAGAGAGGCAGGAATGGGAAAAGCAAAACAGAGGAGACCTAAAAGTAAAGGGAACTTTGCATGGAGAGGACTAAAATGGTCTGTCAGTCACTTAAGATTGAACCTATGCCCTGGGAATTGTCAACTGACATGCTGTCTTTCTGCTGGTTTGTTCAGAAGCATTTCCACTGCTGGCACTCAGTTTTACACCTGAAGTTATAAATTCACCCAAGAAAATAGACTATTCCTTCCAAAATGATGGTCACAGCATTTCAGAGAGGGGGATGTGAGATGGAGCCTTTCTTTTCCAACTAACATCCTCTTATGTTTGCTTTGCTCTGTCTAGCAGTGAAAGTAGAGGTAAGGATGGATGGTTATATCTGTTATGTCTGGTTGTTTTTTGGTTAATTTTCTTTTTTCAACTCCAGCAAGATTCCAGTAACTTTTTAAAAATTCTTGTAAAATGCCTTGGAAGTCCTTTTGGCAATTCTGATTCTTGGATCTGAGTGAGAGATGCAAGCCATTTGCAGCATGAAAAATGAGACAATAGAAAACAGGAAATCTGTGAAGGACAAGAGAAATGACAATGGACTTTCGTCTACCTCTTCTCTGACCATGCCACTCATTTTAAGTTCTTTTCATCACCCATAACTTTATTCAGGACTTTGTCAAAGACCCACTGACTTTTGTAGGGGTTTGGTGAGGCTGATGAGTGAGTTCAAAACTGTGTTCATGATGATTTTCAATGTATGAATGTGGAACCCTTAACATTTTAAGACTCCTCAGTGTTCTGCTGGAAATGGCAACCTGACTGCACAACCACAGTAGTACACTACAGTGCTACCTCCAGTTTCTGAAATACCTACCTCTTCATTATAGAAATGTTTGGTAATTCAAGCAATAACCAGATGATTTTTTTAGTTCTGGTATTACCTTTAAAACCCAAAGACTAGTAGTATTAATTATGGAATCCTAGTTTATTTAGCAATATGCTAGAAGTAGGTAAGAAATACAGTGCCAAGTACTGCAAAAAGTACCCTCTTTTCCCTTTATAAGCCATTTTGAGTGACAGTATTCCATTTATATTACCAACTCTCCACATCTCCTCTTAATGTAAAAAATGTCCCATGGACCATAAATATCCTGTGAAAGATGTGCAGGCTCTGTAATTGGTCCTGTTTTGAACAGTGTGCATTTAATGGGGCTAAATGATAAAGGAAAAGTAATTAAAGAAGTACATGTCCCATCACTATTGACAATTTCCTTATTTCCAAAAAGCAGCACCACTTAGACATCCTTCCAAGAATAGTCCTTTGTAGCAGAGCTCGCTGAAGGTATCCCAGTGCTCTTCTGGTGCTTCTTGTCCCACTTCCCTGCTGCTCCTGTCATGGTATACAACTTTGGAAAGCTACTCAGAGAAACGGATCAGAATTAACTCTGGTTAAATAATGCTGAAAATGAGGATTTTTTTAACCTGGATTAATCTAATTCACCAAATACCTCACTAGAATTCTTACTAGATACAGGGCTGTACGTGCAAAAGAGTAAAGCTGCAGGGAGGGAGGCATGTTAATTTTCTTCACTGCTAACCAAAAATGTGTAGGTTACTGTGGACAGGCTGGTGGAAGTGCCTTCAAAGTGCCTTTCCTAAGGTGACTAGACTTTGCAGTGCCTGCAGATTCAGGATCAGTGTCCTCTGAAAATACTGCCTCTGTTTTTGGTGTATGTTTTATAAGTTATTCATGATTATGACCTGGTTGTCACTGTTATTTCAGCCTATTTGTAATAAATACCTGAAATAAAAATCTGTGCCCTTAGAGGAGAGTAAGTTATAAACAAGGAAAATTGAGAAGAAGGCAATCAGCATAGAACTCTATTCAGAAAACATACAAAATATGACACAACAATGTGGCAGAATCAGTCTGTGCTGAAAATACCTTTGAATTTATTATGTGGGAACCAGCGTGGACTCTCTGTTGGCCCCATAAAGCTTGTCTCCAACTCTGGCTGGAAACACACAGGGAAAGTGTTTTCCAGAAGTACCCAGTGTAGGCCCATCTGCCCTTCCACTGACAGCAATGAGAATTACATGAGTATTAGGCAAAAACTGTAAAAACTGATGCTAAAGGAAAGTAGGATTCTTTAAAGTCTTTCCTTGCCTTTGTGTTTTTGGTTTTTTGTCGTCTTTTTTTTGGGTTGTTTTTTTTTTCCTTTTTCTTCTTCGTTTGCAATCTAGTACCAGCCTCTGGAATAAAAACAAGGAATTTGGCAGGATCTGGTAATTTAATCATGTTTTAAGTTACATCAAGCCATTTGCTTTCTGTCACTTTGCCATTCTTTTAACTGTATTTTTTAGCCTGAAATTTTTCATTGTGTAGTCCCAAACCACAGGTGATTCTTTTTGTTTGTTTTAATTTTCCTTTTTTTTTGTTTTATTAGAGGAAGCATGTCAAAATTATTTTAAGTAGCAGAAGTAGGAATACATTATACTTTTCCTGTTAAAATGAAGTAAACAAAACCAACTCAACAAAAGTCTTTGAACAACCACCTTTGAAACAATGTTATCAAAAGGTGATTTGTGGACTATTTTTAAAGGGTTTGACTTAAAAGGAGATGTAAATTGTTATATACTGGAGATGTTAAATTATAGCTACTTATTAAGTATCTTTTGGCAATAGGTGTTAGGGTGCACACTGGTATTTTTTATTTGCTATGAGCATCTGATGACAAATTGCATATCCTGTCCTTGGAGACCACAGCGCTGAAAGTACTTGGTGTGAGCATGGATCCAAGGTTAACTTAGCTAGGTGCTGAGAAGCAAAAACACAGGAAGCAAAATTGCCATCTTGGAGCAACTCACACGGAGAAGGAATGAACCCTCTCCCCATCTTCCAGATTCTTCAAATGTTCTTAATACTCAATTTTGATGTAGATTATTCATTTTAATGCTGCTTTTGGCTCTGTTTCCCAGAAATGTTTGTTTTCAGTACTGAACCAGAAGTTAAGAATCCAAATCAATTCTTGGTATAGCTTTTCCCAAAGAGAAGGAAAGCCACCATGAAGCCTTCTCAGTGAGCAGGGCTGGCTCAAGTTTCATGTGTACAATGCAATATATATTCGTGTGGCAAATAATAGAAGGAGATGTTTTGGGGTTTTTTTTTCATTAATCCTTCCTAGACTGTAAGTCCAGCAGCAGCAGGCTGTGTTAATTGAAAATGTACAGATGTGTTGGCATTTTTCCCCTCTTTATATGCTGCCCCGTATATAATATAATATATAATAATGGCCAACCTTCGCGAACGAAGATTTGGGAAGGGCTCTCTCCACGTGGGTGTGCCCTTCCAGCCTGTGCAGTGGGTTTTTTAGGTGAGGCACAGCGTGCACAGAACTGGCCCCACCCTTTAAGTCCTAAGGTTCATTTGTCACAGCCAAGCAAGCTTGGACAGTGACAGAGAAGTTCTTGGGACTGTCACAGCACCCGGTACTAACCGGGGCTGACCCCTCTGAGTATCCGAGATCTGACGGGATCAAATGGCTGGGAGACATTGAACTACCAGGGGACGGTCCCTACTGAGACTCAAACTCACGACCTTGGGATTCAGAGACCGGAGTGCTCTCCATTACATCACGGGACAATTCAACAACTTCTGCATCTCTCCCGACGCAGAAGGGGATTGGCAAGAGTGCTGGGACTCCCTGGAGACATAACTCAGCTCTGGCAGGACAAGAAGTGGCCATGTCCCCTGTCTTATGTCAAAGTTAGCCCTATTTTAAGTTTCTTTCTTTTATTCAGCCACTTATATTAAAAAAAATCTGATATTTTAAATAGCATCATGCCATAAACTGCTAGATTATGGAGGATATACACATTTATTTTTGGCATATCAGAAAGTCACAGCAAATTTAGCTTTTGAATTGCTTTTATGAATAGAAATATATAAAGTTCTACAGAAAACCTCTAAACTGAACAAATATTTAATTATTCTGATTAATATTTATGTATTAGAGAACAATGTGATTGTGACATAAAGAATCTTGACTTTATTCCATCTTTTATTTTATATTATTTAGACCAGTCCTAACAAATCTTTTTTTAATTTCATATATTGAATCTACCACTCTTTTGCTTAAAATTTGGCCAAAACTCCCCCTTTCCAACATATGTCTTTCTGAAAAAAAACCAAAAAAGATGATGAGCAAAAGCAATATATGGTAGCGTATAAGGAAATAGATTTATTTAGAGGATATGAAATTTAACTACACTTTTTTGTATTTAGTAATTTTCTGTTAAACCAAATGATGCTGTTACTTTAAATATGGGGGGTTTGTACCTCAGTCTTCTCAGAGATAAATTGAAATTAGTAAAACATTTTGTACATGGTCTGATATTGTGACTTCAAAGATCTCTTCAGTCATTGGGAATGGACTTCTAAAGGGAAAATGTGACAGCAGGTTTTTTTGGCCTGGCCAAAACTGTAACATCAAAAACTTTACACAGAAATTTGACTCTTTTACCTGCATTGAGCTACATATGGTATCTGTATATAATTGCACATCGGACTGATTTTCAGGTGGAGGAGTCTTTAGACAGTCCAGATATGAACTGTTGGAAAGAACTTCCAATTTTAGATGTTGGCATGGTTGAACACCTTCCTTTTAGTTTAAATATTTGAAAAGGTAACCCTTTTGGGGGGACTTAGTAACAAAACATAGTGGCATTGTGTCTGTCTCTGTCATCCAGGGTTTATTTGGAGTTTACTACACTGTTAGGAATTTCAGAAAGTTTCCATCTACATCTGGATTTAGTAATCTAAAGGTATCATCTCACTTCTTTGTACCTTTTGGCAAATCACTTAAAGCATGTAATTTCTTACTGCTAAAACATTTCTTTCAGTTAAATTTGAAAGGCGAAGTTCTCAATGAATATCATGTTTTATGAAAATCTGTGTCTGTATGGAGGAAAAAAACCCAGATCAGAGCCAATTTTGAGGAAGAGGCAGGCAGAACATAGCTGTTATACATTCTGTTTGGCAGTGGCTCAGTGGCCAAACAAAATGTGTGCAGTCAAAGACTTATCACAGCACAGTTTCTCCTGCCAGGTGATAGTGTAATAAACAATGTGGAGAGATGTGGCCATTTGCAGTGAGAAGAAGGAATGTGGAGATGTAGAGCAAAGAGCATAAATCTGTGGGAAAGCAGGTTTCATTCAATCTGGTGCTTACAGGACACCTTGGGTTTGCTATTGCAAAAGAATAAAGGACCAAATGCCAGAAGCTCTTGAAAGGATGTAAATGACTTGTTATAGGCAAACAAGAACATCTTGTTTGCTGTTTTTTCCCTGTTTACTGAGAATTTTATCCTGCATGGAAAATATTGCATACTATTTCAGTCACCACAAGCTGCACTGAACATGAGATTTATACTTATCTTTCATATGAGATGGGCCAACTGCAGTTAAGTTCTGTATAAATAGTAAGATGGGAATGCCGAGATACAAAATTTGGTAAGAAAAGTTAAGTTAGAGGAAACCTAACTTCCAACCTAACTTCCGACTGTGAATTTATCCAGAACTTTTTTTTCTTTTCTTGGCTCTGTTAGGGTCTGCATAGACATGTTTAGATGAGGATAAAACTTGATTTTCAAATAATTCAATGTTTTCTATTAATTTGCATTTAAAATGCCTATGTATCCCATCTTACCTTGGACAAATTTCCTGCTTCTGTAAACTTGGGATTAGTTTTTTCTAAAGGTGAGTATAATAATACTGAAAAGATTACGGCTTTCCTATTTCTTTTATTTAAATGATATTTTTAAAGAATATTTAAATTGTCAGCCAAACAAGGTTAATCAATGGAAAGGATTCACCACTGTCTTTTATGATTTTATTGATTTCATAGATATGGTTTTCTAAACTGCTGGAGCTTGTGTAAGATAATTTTCCTTTTTCTAAAGTCATTCAAGATAAGGGAAAACACCAACTCTTTTTCATTAGTATGCTTTTGTTTTACAAGCTGAATGAGTGCCAGATAATGATCATCAGCAATCAGTAGTTTATTTGTTAGAGGAAAATAGAAACATTGCACATTTGAATATCAGTTACATTTTATGGACTGTTTTTGAAAGGTAGTACTTCTAAATATTCTTCTGGGCATTTTTCAAGTAATGGGATTGTTACCACTAACAGGAGAAAAAAACCTTAATGATTTTCACTGCAGACAAGTTCATTCAGCAACAACTTTTGGATGGAATTTGCAGCTGAATTAATAGTTACCAGCAACTAGGATGTACTATGTACTTTGAAATGCTGGATAACAGATGGATTTAGCCACAGGAACCATTCTCTGATATCTTCTCTGCTTACAAGTTCAGTGCTCAGGACACAAGTCTCTTCCCCACTTCCGAGCATTTAGAGTTTGAGGTACTTCTTTAGAACAATATTTCCTTCTTACAGCTGGTAAAGCACAGCATAAAGACTACTGTGGGAGTGGCATATGAAGGTCTTTCTGTGGCTCCTTCTCGTGTGTATCTGAACACCCTCTTTGGTGGGTAAACAATGGGGACTCTTTGAAGGAAAAGATTCTTCACACATGCAATAGCAAACTAGGGCTTCCAAGCAAGTAGTTTGCTTCCCTTTCATGGCTCTCCCATTTCATGTCTGCTCAGTAACCAGGGACCAGACCAGTAGTGTGCTTTTCCTTTTAGCAGCGTGTTGTGATGTTAGAACTTCCTGCAAAATCATGTGTTTCATATGGTTTTTATATTTTAATCACATTTTTTAAAGAGCTTCCAGATGTAAGCACATATTTGGTTACAGCTTACTGCACATGCTGAGGCACTGATAAACTGGCAAGGCCTTCATCCAACACCCTTGAAATCCATATGTGATTTTCCATTGATTTCCAAAAGCTCTGGTTTGGGATGTTGGAAGTTAATGGGTTTGGGCTGCTGCTTTTCTCAGAGGTGTTCAGCAACAGTTAGTGAAATATTTACAGTGCCTTAGTATGTGAAAAGTTCTATTGCTAGAGAAAATGCTTTTCCTTCTTCCTCCATGAATCAGACATCTACTTACACTTCAGCTGGCTCTTGCCAAAGATAGGCAAAGCACCCAGTCAATCAGATAGGCTGGTTATGTGCTCAGGACTCCCATATACCTGTGCAGGAACACACACAGCAAAACTAATGTGTTCTGGACTCAGGAAATCCTCATACAAGTGCACTGTATGTGCCAATATAGGAGGTAAAATGACTTCATTAATTTTCCTTTTTATATCTTCTGTGATTGGCAAACTTATATCTGTTTGTAGCATCCCTTTACCAGAAGCCATTGCTGCTTTCCCACTAGGCAGTCCTGGAGACAAGGAATGCCCCTAAGGGAAGCAACCACGGGAAAAGGATGAGATGAGTTTTCCACATAATGTGATAAGTGACTGGAAGTGCATGTAAGGTGGGTGAAGCACATGCTGGCATTGTAGAAGGCTCAGTCCTACTTGTGCTTCACCCATTTTTCCTTTCCAAGCAGGAATTTTGAGCGAAGTGAAACACCAGCAGTTCCCTTTTTGCTGATTGAAGTTTTGTGGTAGCTCAAGCAGACCTGTCTGGAAAGATGAAAAAATGTGTTCTAGGTGGCACCTCTTGAGTGTCGGTGGTGGGAGGGAGATGGGGTGTGGCAGAGGAGGGCTTTGAGTGTCCTTAAAAAGAGGAAAGTAATGAGATAGGTACCTAATCCCACAGAACAGGTTTTCTGGAAGAACTGTAGGTTTTGGGACAGATAGAAATTCTCAGAACTTCATATGATGAAAAAATCAAGGACTTGGAAGCTTTTCACAAAGATAAAATTGCAGTATTTTGTGAAGACTCAGTGAGTGAAAGATGAAAAAAAAAGAATCTTAACTTGATATATATATTCATGGTCAACAATAAACTAGGATAATCAGGAACAGATTGATGCTGAAGTCTGCTCAGGTCATGCTATGCAGGGCTATTTGTAGATAGCTTGAGGGAAATCCTAAAAAAAACCCCACAATGTTTGTGTGAGAGATGCACAGAAATGTCCTTACTTTAACTGAATAGCTCCAAATGTGGTAAGGTGAACTCAGTCTTGGCTTAGAGGCTTCATGCTGCTCAAGTTTTAAAAAAGAAGATTTTATTTGGTTCACTTGGGACATCTCAAATGTTGATAAACTGGAAAGGTCTGTGCCAATACTTCTGTCATATGGTGATGGAGAAAAACATGTACAACAGACATGTACTGTGCAATGAATCAAGTAACACAGTTTCTATTCAGATCACAGCCCTGTGGATAGATTATATAGAGTAATTTTAGCCCCCTTAGAAGTGTGTTGCTAGAACTTCTCTATAAAGAGCAGAAATAACAGAAGCCTGGTAATTAAACATGCTGAACCAAAAAAAAATTTGGAGCAAAAATATTTATTGCAATAAGATTGAAACGCTTAAAATCTTTCCAGTTAAGTCTCACATTAGCCTTTCTGCACCAGTGGCATTTAAATTAAAAGCAGTACGTTTCCACAAATAGAAAAGTTGGTTTTGATGAAGGCAGAATTTGTGATTAAAACAGCCACCATTTGAAATCCCTGATTGCATCTATAGAGCTACTCCTTTGAACAGTATCCTGCTGGCATACTGTTGATGACAATAAAGCTAAATAGAAGTACAGAGAGATATCTGCAAATGTGTTTGTCCAGTTATATATTTATATATGTAACTGAAAAATTGGAAGCAACTGGGAAACTCGACTTATCTCATTCAAATGTACATATGGTATTATGGTCCCTTTCCCCCAAATCAGGTCAAAAAGAGATATTTACAGTTCCTTGTGTAGAGAAGAAGCAATGCCCACTTTACCCCACCCATTATGCGCAGACCATAAATGCAATCCTCACAGCACATATGCTAGTATGAAAACCTGCACACAATTGCTGAGAATGGATGTCTTGAAAGATGTGTAGTTCTGTCACAAGCTGGACACCAATGGATATAAATCTAAAATTTTCACAACAGGTTATTTTTTAATGTTGATTAACTTTTTTTCATGTTTCTTTTAAGTAGTGTGTCTCAGAGTAATTGTCTCACAATATCTGCCTTGAACAAAGCAACACTACTGTTACATTTTATTGTATATTTATGCATACTTCTTATTATGTAATTATTAATATAAATAAGATTAGGATGGGTTTGATCCATTGAATCATTCCTGTTGTATTTGCTTTTTAAATTCTACAGTGAAGAAGTGAAGTTGATTTATTTACATGTACATTTAAAATGAATGCTAAGGCAATTTTCCATCAAAAACTTAGGAAGAAACCATGGCTTGTATGCAACTTCTTAATTTTTAAAGGTGAATTATGGTAAAATAAGATAGAGAAATAAACTGCAAGTCTGAATCCATCACTGATGTTACCTACTTGTTTAGTATGTATTTAGAGAAACCTATAAGGTCCCCTTGTCAGTACTTTCGGTCAGTTGTAGTTGATGGCAGGATGTATGAGAGGCTTTGCTTTCAGATTTTTTTTCATCATTCTGCTTTCTCTATGTTGTATCTACAACCATACTTTATTGTATATTCATGTAGAGCATAGATTTTGTCTTGTGTTCATGTCTTTGATAGAATACATAGAGCATTTGTTATTCCATAAAGAAGTAATATTTATACTGAGAATAGGTATTTACTATTGCTGGTGTAGTTTTAAGCATGTTAATATTTTCTATAATTTCTGAAGGGAAGCAAAGAACTTTTTTTTAACTTTTATTTTTACCTTTATTTACCTTTTAATCCAAATAATTTTCTAAATCTTAAATACTTTAGTTACTAAGCAATGATTTTTTTGTAAGTGACTTACTTATTGCAGCAAATGACTAAGAAATCTGCTGCATCAATATTACTGCAAAAGTAGAGCATTTGGGGAAACCATCCTGAAAGACCAGCACTAAAAATCACTGGATCCTTTCATGAAGATCTCTCTTATGCAAGGAACTTATAAATGTGGAGTTGGCAACTTGAAGGGTACACTATTGTTGTAAAGTGTGGAAACTGGATAAAAATCTTAATTTCCATATAAGAGAGAAAAAAAGGTTTATAGTCCAAACAGCTACAGAAAGAACTACAAACTGTGACTTTAGCATGAATTCAAATAACCATTAGAAGGCAGGTTTAAAAATCCACCATGTGTTTTATTTTATTTTAAATTTCTAATATCACAATCCTTTCAAGTCTTCTTTTGCTTTTGTATATGCCAGAGCTTTAGGTTCTGTACAGGCATATGATATGTATGTGTGTGTGTATATATATATAAAAGGAAGAGATCATCTCAAAATGTCATCTGGTTTCTCTTGTCCTTGCTAGCTGAAACCAGCTGAACACATGATAAATGGAGCAGAAATCAGAGAGCAGAAAATGGTAATTGGGAATTTAATCAATATCTAGACCACAGTGTAAATATCTGTTGATATTTGTAGTGTCTGGGATAACAGGGGAAGGGGTTAGTGCTGCTTCTGCTTTGTAGTGCTTTAGCAATCCTTGTAGCCATAAATCTGCCTTAAAACACCAATTAAACAGGGTTTATGACTGCTTTGTGTTACTGCAGTGATGCACTAGATCAACACGTATCAATGAAAGTAGCCTGTTGTTTTGCAATCTTTAAAATAACAAACCTGAAAGGCATAAAGTAATCTGAGTGTGTTGTGTCTAAAAGCAATGTCCCACATGTTGGGTGGTCCTCTCCCTTCCTGTGAATTAAGAAGTAATTTGAATTAACGTGTTGGTTAGAGGCTGTTTGGCCCATAGTCTCCATTTGAATAATCTAGCAGCTGGAGTATGTAGATGCTGGAGACTCAGGATGAGAAGTGCTGAACAGCTGGGAAAGGCCTTGGGCTGGCAAGAAAAGGAGGCAACAGCTGGAGGGTATAAATGTCAGGGACCTGACAGGGAAGATTTAGATGAGGAGAAAACCTGCAGCTAGAACAGGTTTTTGAAGGTTTACCTTGGTGGTAGTTGTGCCACACAGAGATTTCCCCAAGAATTTTTAGCTGGTTACTCTTAAATCTTCTTCTTCCACCTCTTTTCCACATCTATATATATCAGTCTCAACTGGGTAGTGTATGCCACATTTTATATGCTATAATTTTACTAGATCTATTCTTATTTGCCATTCCTCTAATTTAAAATATAGGAACAAAAAAGGTATCTTTAATAAGTAACTCATCAATATGTGAACCACATCATATTAAGGAACCAGTATTTTCGTGAACAGTAATTTTCAACTGTGACTTCTCATTAGTGCTTTTAAGACTGTTTTACAAAGTCTATTGAATTGCATAAGACTAAATATATAATATCATATATATATATATTGTTATGTGTAGTGGGTGCTTGTAGACTAAAAATAAAAAAGTAGAACAAAAAAATGAGATTGTTCAGGTTAACATTCTGTGTGAAATGAATTCCTGCTGAAGTATGATTTTGAGAATGCAAAGGCCAATCTTGATTTAAAAGGCTCAAGGACATGCCATCATCCTTGGGAAGGTGTTCCAGTGGTGAAGTACTCTGCCCTTTGTATCTGCATCATATATATAAATATGATCTGAACTTGACTGCTGCAACTTGTTTTTAGTGTTTTCTGTTACCTGTAAAAGCCTCCTGTCAAAACTGATTTAGACAGTGACCCATTCAGACATAATTTTCAAAGGATAAACGGAGCTACATTAAAGAGTTTTTCCTTCCTGTCCTTTACTTATGAGGCTCTTCAGTGAGTTCCTTGAACTGTGCACACCAGACATCAATGCAGCCTTCCAACACCAGGTGCTTGAGTGCCAAGTGTACAGTTAATCCAAGTTCTTCAGTCCTGCTCAGGCTTCTTCCACAGAGGCCTCCTCCCCTTTGGCTCCGAAGTGCATTGGGAGTTCCTGGTCAGCAGAACCATGTCCATTCTTAGTGTCAAGTCTTTTTGAAAAATGTTGCCCTCAGCATAAACTCTCTCACTCTGCCAAAAGAACCCTATTCTCTTGTTTAATTTATAGATATATAAATTGACTCTTGGTGTGAAGTGACTTGCCCAGAGGCTCACAATGGCAGACCCTGGGAGGAGCAATCAAACTCCTAAATATCATAGTATGTCCTTACCAATGGACTATCAATTTACTTGTTTCTTCCTTTGTATTTTATGTATGATTGAATATTTGCCTTTTTTCCCAGCATGGGCTGAGGCTGTACATGCTCTTTCTTTTAGATTTGGTCTAGTTTCATGTGGTGGACAGAGTTATTGTTTAGGGATTACAAGGTGATAATGCTATTTCTCTAATCATGTTGGTTATTAGTACTATAAAATGTTATCTATAGGGTTAATTATTTCCTGCAGTTGTGTGATGAATAAAATACTCATCTCAAGTACATTATGAAATTCCTCCCATGTTGTTTAACTTAAGATTAAATTTCTTTCATTGCTGCCGAGCCCTGTTCAGGGTGGTACTCTCAGTGTTTCCTCTGGAGAGCTGATATCATGCTGGTTTGGAATATTCATTAGTAGCCCAACCCTTTTTCCAGAGATAACTCTGTTTATGCTCATTTCAAATGCTTCTGCTTTTAAAAAGTGCATCAAGAAATGAAGAATTCCAAGAAAAATGGGTTTGAACCTGAAATCTAATTCATGGGCTGAATACTGAGGAGGAAAAGGGGAGCCCCTGTCTTTTTGAGATGGATTAACGTTACCAGCATGATACCCTGGCACTGAGGGCAGAAGCTATTATTTCCCTTCCCAGATGTAAGAAAACTATTCCCTGATGCCAAGCAGAAGAGTAAGACTCTCCCACCCACCCCAGATTACTCTGTGTTTAAAAGTTTCTATTTAAATGGTAAAAGTATTTTACTGGGGAAAAAAACAAAAACAAAAACAAACGAACAACAACAAAAACAACAAACCCAAACCACAAAATAACTTGATTCCTAAGGATATCAAATTATATGGGAAAATGAAAACTAAACCAAAGAAAAGCTGCTCTAACTTGATACTAATAGGTATTCTTAACAATTCCTTGAACAGTTGTTCACCTTCCTTGAAATGAAGGAGTCATCTTCTATTGTTTTTAGTTATGCCTTTCTCTTGAAGTCCTTCACTAAAGCATTTTGGTGTGAGTTATCCAGGTTGTAGGTCTGCAGCCAAGCATAGCCCTTCTGGGTCCTACCAAAGGGCCAGGCAATGAGTGCAGTGAGCAGTGAGAGTTCTGCTTACATGGCACACAGCAGTGTGGTGTACCTGATGTGGGCAGTGACTCCCTGCTCCTGGTCTGTTCCTGGTCACCTGGTGTCTGTGATGGATTTTAAAGTCTTCTGCTGCTGGAGAGGCAGAATTGTTGCATGTTGTTATGCATTGTCTGGAAGCAGGAGGGTTGAAACTTCACCAGGGCTACTTGTTTGCACCATGAAGGAGGTCATGGTTGTGGAGAGAGACTGCTGTGTTGAGGGGAAGCAGGCAGTCCAGACAACCCTTCAGGGATGTGAGGCTCCTGGGACCCCCTACCATGCCCTGGAGCAGCATGTCATGGCTGTTCATCACCTGGAGTTTGGATCACTCACTCTACATCCCTCAGGTGGTGACTGATGGGGCCAGTGGGGAGGTGACAGAGCTGTCTTGGAGCTAAGGCACATGTTTTGCTGGGGGACCTGGGGCCAGCACAGGCTGCTGCTCCCCTGTGCTACATTCCCTCTGGGGATTCCAGGCTTTGAGGAGTGACAAAGCACCCCCAGCCTTGGGATTGGCATCTGGCCTGCAGCACTCTGGGCCAGACCAGAAATGTCTTCAGGACCCTCAATGGTGGCCAGAGGGGCTCTCAGCACGTGCTGGCTCTGCTGTCACAGTGCAGGCAGCAGGAATGGCGCAGTCTCACTGTTCCCTCTGCAATACAGTGGCCAAACACCCCGTATCTCCCTGCTCTGACCTGGACCCTTCTCAGAGACAGAACACAATGATCAGCACAAGGTATTTTAGGAAGAGCAAGACCAGCAGACAGACTCTTCCTCTTGTGAAATATCTCAGTTGCTGGGCTGGCTGGTGTGAAATGATTTCTTGTGGCAGTTCTTGAGCTAAAGAGCAGATGGTATCTATGTGTTACACTGTAAGTGCAGCACAAGCACTTGAAGCTCATTGGAGCAAAGCAGGACAGGGAGATGAACACTCGAAAGAGATGGCATTAGTCAATACAAAGTTGTTGGCTTTTTGGAGGCATGCAAAAAATATATTTTATTCTACTTAGAAGTGGTACATTTTCAAAGTTCTAAATCTGTAAATCTACTGTCCAGACTACTTTTAAACTAAATAAAAGACATCCCCTTTTTATGTTTTTTTTTGTTTTTGATTTTTTCCCCCTTTTGCTTTTCAAATTATTATTTTGTTTGTTTGTTTTTGTTTTGTTTTGTGTTTTTCTGAGATTTTGGTTTATGTTTTTAGCTTATGTTTTGTTTTTCACCTACCAGGTAATGAGTCCTTATGAAATTAGAGGAGTAGTCCTTGTCTGGCTTGAGTAAATAGAAAGACTGGCTTCTATTTAAGTGATTGATTACTTTTAAATCACTGTGAAAGCTCCTTTTAAATAGGTCACTGTAAGTGACAAAGTAAGCAAAGCTACTCCTTTTCCCCTTTTTGTTGGAGGTAGTTTTAAAATTTTCAGCATACATTTATGGTGTGGAACTTAAGATAACATACCTCTAACACACTTCCTAAGTGATACACAATTGCTGGAATGAGGTGATACATATAATGAAGTTTAAGGAGTTTTCCACGTTTTCTTTTACACACAATTTTGTGGAGAGTTGTAACTTCTGTGAAGTTCAGAAGCAGAAACGTTTTCTGCTTTAGAAAGTGTGTTGTTGTTGTTGTTGTTCGGTTGTTTGTCTTGGAGTTTTTGGATTTTATTTTTAGTTTGGTTTTAGAGATGAAAGTGGATGATAATTATAGCATCTCTGATTCTGAGACAAGGGAGAAAAATGCAATACTTGAACAATTTTGTGGGGGTTTTAAACTGCTTTTAGAAAATTTCTGTATCTAAAACAGCTAGGGAGAAAGGAACCAATTTTGGCAGGGAATTCTGCAACAGTTCATGATGAGATTGGGTTTTATTTTAGTGCATTGTGAACTACTAAGCATGAACAATACAGTTTAATAATAAACATTCAAGCTGCTTAGATAAAAAGTCTGCTAAGCATGCTCGTAGACTGCGTTAGCTGCATGTTGTAAAGTCAGAATTTGACATAACACCAGGAATTAGAGAGATAACTGGAAGTAGGCATCAGCAGATAATTTAAAGCATACCAGAGCTCAGGTAAGGGTTTTGCTTTTTAAAACAGCATTGATCTCCTCCTTACAGTTTATCTTAGAATAATTAGTAGTCCTATGAAACTGCTTACCAGCAAGAACCTACCTCTGTCTATCTAGGGACTTGATTTATGACACCAAAGTTTAATAGAAGACTCAAGCATACCCATTCATACAATCTAAATTTTCTTCACTGTTTGTTCATGTTTTTGTGACTGTGATTTGTTGCCATGGAATAATTTACACTGCCTGTATAGTAATCTGTCCTCATATTTAGGTATAGCACAAAGTTACTGTTTTAAAATTAAGGTAAACTGCTTTATAGAATGGGTCTGTTTTCTGAGCCTGTGAATGTTTGACTTGTCATAACACCAATGAAGTAGAGAAGCTGGGCCCACTCACAGACCTCATTCTATGAAAGTAAATTTTACTTTGCTGGCATGCCATAAATGTTTAGTAACTTTGGAGAGGAGCGCTCTGACAAGTCTAATGTGATAGAAATATATGGGAACTGCCAACAATCAGAAACGTGATGGGAGCTGCTGAGACAGATAAACATCAGCACAGTTGGTTAACCTCACTGTAGAACTGGAACCCCTGTTCCTTTGCCATGTATTTCTTTTCTTCTAAATAAATCCTAGTGCAACTTCTTTCCTGGTCTCCTATCAAGTCTCTGTCTTGCTCCTGTCCATCCTCTTTTGTGGGCAATACAGGTGCCTACTGGCATTTCTTCAGAACTGCCCCTATGGACATTGGTGTTTCCTCTCCAGAGAACACCTGCTGAGCCCGGAGTCACTTGGTGTCTTCCCAGGAAGAGAGGGACCATGACAGAGGAAATTTGTATGGCTTGTGTCTGCACTTGTTGCTGCAGAGGAGAACTTCGATCCATGCGTGGAACTTCTTTCTCAACCCAAAGATCAGAGGGGATTTTATGAGGACACGAAAAAGCGAAGTGCCTGAGGCTCATGTGGGCCCCCCCAGTGGCAGCCGAAGCTTGAGGTCTTTGGCCTTGCAGCTTGCCAAGGAGCTGCAGAAGGAGGATTTGGGAGAACATATAAATATTTGGGGAGTGCAGCAGTGGAATGAGTCCACTTTACTGTGTCCCTTGTTTAGAGGATGTGGCCTGGCAGCCAGAACTGTGTGCAGCTCAGTTGGCTGTCCTGTGGGGAGTCCACAGTACCAGTTCGTGCAGTCAGAAGTTCCCTGCCTGGCTGAAATCCTCACTTTGCTACAATTGTTTGGTATACAGATATCTTTACAAATTACTTGTATAAAGTTCAAACTGTAATGCTGGCTAGGAGAAAAGAAAGACTTATAAAAATGTGATTGTAAAAAGCTGAGAAGCCTGAATATTGGTTTCAGAAATCTCATTTCCATATAATTTGACTTACACAGTTGGCAGTCCCAGATTTTTTGTTTGTATTTATGTGGCTGGTGTTGCAGTGGACTGTGCCATAAACATGATGGTTGTCCACACCAAGATGTACCACTGGATCTTACTGATGGTGTAGGTCAAATCACCCTTGAGTAAACAGTAGTAAATGTCCATTTGTTTAAAGCTATTATGTTTGCTTCATATGCTTGAAGGCAGCCTAAAGATTTGGTACTACACTTTCATTACATCTTTATGAGAACAGCTGCACTATGCTGAAAGCTTACCAAGATCTTAAATCTTTAAATGTAGCCCTTTAGGGTAAATCATAGTTAAAATTGAATATATTGATTTGCTTGTTTACATTTGAAAACATTAGAGTGCAATAGAAGCAAATCTGGAAAGCCAAACATTTTGAGCAGAGGACCTGATGTGCACACCTGGGGACAATTTTGAGGTTTTTACTGCAGGTTAGGTTCAGGCTAGTTCTGTGGACTGAATGTTCATTTATGATCACAGAGTATATTTTTTCGTAAACCAGCGGCCCCACTCTTTTTTTATTATTATTTTTAAATAATATGGTGGGTTTTTTCTTTGTCAGGAGATGCATATGATGTTCTGATATCTGTTTAGGTTCTGTCCTTGACGTATAGTAGGTTAGCACAATGAAATGCAAATTAAACTTCTGTTGATTCAAGGAGGGTTTCAAAATGAGATCCTACTTCACAAATATCACACATTTTGATGAGGTTTCACTACATATTTTACTGAAATTAATGTTTTAGGGCCATGGAGATTGCAAGCTGAAACAGGTTGCAGGCCATCTGCTCAATATGTTTTCTGTGATGGCAGTCAGTTCCAGGTGCTTTGGAGTTTAGAAGTCCCTATATTTGATGGCTGTGGAATAAAATAGCCCCAGGGCAATGTCTTTGAGTTCCATATCAGGTTCTCTGTTTGTTCTATTACCTTAAGCAAAATATTTTGAAAACATCTTACTTTGAAAACAAATATGGTTCACTTCATGCAAATCAAGACATTGGCAATACAGAAGACCTCTCTGTATCTGAGCTTTAGGTACAGATGACTTACCAGCTTCACCACAATTATCCTTAAATGGCTTAGAATATACTCTACAGAGATGATCTGCAAGTTATAATTTCGCTGAAAATTTTTTAATGATGAAACAAGTTTTACTCAGCTGTATTTTTTTCATTTTGCAAGTAGACATGTCCTTCAGTAAGTTACCCGAGCTGTTGGGTCCAAACCAGGTATGGAGCCACAGTATCCATCCTCTACCACACAGTATAGTTACTCATTTAATAATAAAATGAAGATTTGTGCTCTATGCCTGAATAAAGGTTTTGTAGATTTTTGCAGGCCTTCTGTTTCAGTAGGTATGTGGAATCCCTTGGATTATGCTTTCTAAAGTTGCAGCTAGGACATTTGAAAATAATATTTTAATACTTGAGGGGAAACCCCCCATATGTCCAGTGAAATAAGCGTGTAAGCAATTGAAGTGTTAATTCTTTTCTGGCTCTTTTTTTTTCTAAAATTATATGCAATATTTCACAGTAGACTTAGACTTTCTGTATTTAAACATTATTTTTATACCTTCTTTTGCCATTGGCAGCATTTTTTTCTCCTGTTCACTTAAGCGTGCATTTATGAACCAGCACATTTCATTAGACTCCTCTTTGACATTTGGGTTTTTTTTAATTGTTGTTGTTGTTTTGTTGGGGGTTTTTGTTTTGTTTTGTTGTTTTGTTTTTAACTAGTTTAGCAGTAACTTGTCACAAAAATCCCTGCAGAAGACCTGATTTTGCTCCATCTGTTCCTCCCAGACTCATAGGGAGGAGCGGGATGTCTGGTGAGAGGGATCACTTATGCAACCAAGAGATCAGTGAAACTTTCCAGTTGAAGAACAGGGGGTCATTTTTTCTTTCTCCTCCTTCCTCTGCTTCATGGAAGTATTGGACACTGTTCACAGCCAGCTTAGCTGTTGAGGGGAAAGATGTGGAAAACTAAAGCAGCTGGTTTTCAGGAAGCCATTTTTTTGTGAAAATGGAGCTAAATATAGAGAGTTTATATTTTGGTGTGAGTGTGGTATATAAACCAGAATGAAGCCCAAAGTTGTGTGTGTGGCTGACTGCCTACATCTCTGACCAGCTTCCTGTTCCTGTTCTCCAAGCTCAGCATGGGAACATCCTGTCAAAATCCAGTTCTACTCAAACATTATGCTTTTGTATTCTGTTTGAGCCAAGTTGACATTTGGACCTTCAGTGGAGTACTGTGCAGGTCATGTAGTTGGGCCTTTTGTTTCCTTTATCTGTACTTCTTCCCACTCTTCTCCCAGTAAGAATTCTACCTTCGTATTCTCCTCAAACTGTTTTAAACTTTTGCTTGCTCAGAAAATAAGTCCAGAGTTTCTTATTTCAATAATATTAGCAAAACTGTCTTTGATAAAAGGCAAAGCTTGTAATAAGGAGCAATGCCAGGACTTGTGCTAGTTCCAGTACTGAAACCAATGTGAAAATAAAATTACTTCTCTTTACTTTGGGACAGAATGGAAGAATAAGTCTTTACTGTGTGATTACTGAAGTAAAGTTTGCAGGAGGTAATACCATTTCATTCAGTTGAATAAATGAACCAAAAAGCTCCACCTTCCTATCATGTGACTCTCTAGGCAACTGACACTTGGATATTCTAGACAGTGGATTTTTATTCATGTATCTCTTACTAAGCATATATATTTTGACTTCTCTAAAGCAAAAATATAGAGGTAAGAAATTAATAGCTTGCTTTGGGACATTTTCTTGCAGTGGGTATCAATTTCTTTTTAATATATCCAGGAATAGTAGGAAGGCAGTAGTTGGTAGAGAGAGACCTGAGCAGAGACAAGATGACTTGGCTGGAAACTTGAGGACCCTTCCAAAAATGTTTAGCCTGTTTCTCTTTGGGAGCAAATAGCTGATTCATGCCCATGTCATGTACTGTCTAATGCTGAGCTGATGACCCTTACTGCCTCTACATGCTTCCTTTTAAGGAGACCACACTTCTTAAGGGCAGCGTTGAATTGGAAACAACTTTATGGACTTGCTTTTTGTTATGCGAATTAACGACTGAATTACTTGACTTTTTACTGTGTTTATGGACTTGCCTGTTTCTTATATGAACCAGTTTAATTAGCTGTGTCAGTTCCAGTGCTTGCAGAAAGATTTACAATGGTTGATCTTTGCTGATATTTCCACTTCACAGTGTCCATTATACGTAGTGCTAGCACTCCACAAGGGAACACACATAAATGGAAATCGTGCTGTGAGAATTTCTTAAGGATTCTGGCATTGGGGTGTGTGTGTGTTGGTGTATACGTCTTCCTTGCCCTTATAGCTAAATGTTATCTATAAGTATTATAACTACATGAGATGTAGTATAGCTATATCAGAAATTGTTATTTCTGAATAATTATCCTACAATTTATTTAATTTTAGTTATTGGTTATACATATCTTTCTATTTAGAGGAAATAACATCTGATGAATATCATAAGTAAAATTCTCATTTAAGAAACACAAAGAATATTTTTAAATATTAGCAGTTACAGTTATTGCTTTTATAATATCTTGTTTCTAGCAATATTTAAATCCAGATTGCTGTTTAAAATCTCTTCTAGATAATTTGAAATTTACCTCCAGTTTTAAAAAAAAAGCAAACACAGAAGCACTGGGTTTGTACAATGTTTTCCTCTAGAACTATAAATATTTTTCTTTGGTTTTTTTTTCTCCCTCTTTAGCCTTTTGGATGCTCCTAGTGCCAGCTTTCCTGCTGAGCATGTCCCAAAACAAAGAGTTTAGGTTTTGAAGGTGTATGAAGGAAAACAATCATATTGTAGCTTCTCATTTTGGAGTCTGATTCCTCTGCATTCTGTGAGACTCATTAGCTTAGACTATTATGTGGCTAAAAAAGATTCTCTGAAATATTATAGAAATATTGTAGGCGAATGTATTTATGTTGGTTTTAAAGATATCCTAGAATCTGTAGCAGAGACAACCTTAATCATTATTTCAAGTGATAATGCCAATATTGTTCTCCTTAGTGTAAATTAATAAGTTAGGAAATTTTTCAGTATGAACTCAGGTAAAACCTTAAACAACATGGACTTTTAAAACTATTATTTAGCACTGAGGAGAGTGTTGGGTTTTTTCTGACCTATCATAATTGCTATCAGTTTTAGTGTAGCACACCTCACCTACTTTAATATCTCAGTTTACAAAAAAGAAGTATGAGGAGTTTGTTAATTTCTAGATATGGGATATTTTAACATTCAAATTAACTGTGCTCAAGTAGTCTTAGAACTATCTATGCTAGAAGAAGTAAATAAATGCAAAAGAGTATTATCAGTACCTTCTCAAAAAGCAAGATGTTTAAGCAATGGGAAAATGCTTTATTCCTAAACAACATTGTCAGGTGAGTTCAGCCCAAGGACTTGAAGGTAACTGTGAACACATTTGGCATGTGACCTGGTGAGTTAATACTGCCAAGTTACCCTTTATGGGCCCAATAGTGTTGAAAATTCAGAAGGCGTCAATTCCAGTGTCGTTTAAATTAGCCTCCCACTGATGTGTTCAGCTGGATCTCGAGCCAGAAAGCATACAAAATTAACAGATCTCCAGTCCAACTTAGTAAAATACATGCTTTTCTAACTGCCTTTTATTGCCTTCGTTTTCTAGGTCTTTAGGGATTTTACACTGCGTATCTGGAAAAACAAGTCACCGCTTAAACACTAAGTCTACAGCTTGAATGGTAAGGGGCAGCTGCATTGCTGTGTTGTTGTTACTCAGTTAGTGTGGAGCTGATGGCTTGGATGAGGGAAGTGTAATTATAGTTTCTTTGCTTGGAACTTTGGTTCTTTGATTCAATAAATACCCCAAAGAACAATTTTTTAGAAATCACAGAAAGTTTTAAAACACTTCCATGTTTATAATTATGAACTGGCTGCTAAAAGCAGTGTAGAGACTTCTTAGCTCCCACTGACCTCTGCTCTTCTTGAGCTTGGTACATAGGCTTTCTGTTCTATGATTTCTTTCTTTTCATATATGTAATGTTTTAAAATAATCTGCATGTGCTTCTTTAGGACTTCTGTTTTGTCCTGTCCAGGTTTACAATGATTTTGCCTTCAGGCTGGCAAGTGTTGTCTCTGAATGGTGTCTAGCATTTTCCATTCTAAATTCCTGTTTTCAATCTGTTTCTGGAAAAACGTTAAGTTAAAATTATCCATCCTTTTCACTCCTTCCTTTCCCTTTCCACCAAAAGGTTTCAGAAATTTAGTGGAAACCTGGCCTTCTGCTAATATTCAGGCAACCTCTTCCAGAAAATATCTTGTGCCCTTCTGTTACTGTAGTAGGAAGGCAGAAGAGAAGGTGCTTTTTATACTACTGCGAAAGTTGCTCAAATTTGCCAAGGTAGCAAAAGCTTTCAAAATACTTCAATTTTTACATGATCAGTGGAGACCTCTAGGCCTCTACAGCTGAAAAGTTTGTCGTCTTTCCAGCTTGAATCAGTTTATGACTGAGCAGAATATTTGCTGCTTCAATTAGGACCTGCTTCAGGCAAATTTGAATTTTGGTAAAGAAACCCCAGATCAACAGCAGGTGGACTGTACCTTTCCTGGGCTGTCAGTGACTGTGCTTCTGGGTTTGGCTTGAGTGCAAACTAGACACAGAAAGAGGTTAATTAGGTTGATATAATTTGAAGGATAATTATGCATGGAAAGTAGGCCCAGAGTTGTGTTTAAGAATTTGACAAGTACAAGACTGCATCAAATTAAGGTTGCCTTTAGAAAAAGAAATCTGTAATTATTACAGTTACTCTGAACCAAAAATCAGGTGTTTTAATAGAAGTTATTTTTAGCACACAACTAGTTGTAGTAACTTATGTTCCTCACCAAGTGTACATTCTCGGTTTGGTCTGGTGATAATTACAGCACTGGAATGAAATAGTGTAGCCTCAATACACTGAAGTTTGAACAACTGACAAGCAATAGTACCCATGAAGAGTACAGATCATTCTCTCTGTTCTAGATCCATTTTAAATTTACTGAAGGGAAAGTAGTCCATGGATTTCCCAGGGGGTCTGCTTCAGTACTTCATAGAAGTGCTCTAGACTTTTTAATTTCACATTTCAGAAGGTGTCACAAGGCTCAGTTGGTCTGGTTTAGGTTTCAGTGGGTTTCTGAATACTTCAGAAACACTGGCCTTTTTCATATTCACCTTTTTGGCCTTAGTATACTATGGTGAGCTCTGTCACCAGAGTTCTCCAATCTCTCAAATATAACCAGTACAGCAGCCAGGGGAAAGCTGAAGAGACAACATTCATAACCTTCAACTGTTCCCTGAACTTATACCTAAGTGAAAGGATGAGCAAAAGATAAAATATTATCTCTGTTAACAGAGACAGACGATGGCAAAATTGGTTGCCTGAGTGATTACAATTGGTGTATTCACATCAGTTACTGCATAAATGAGCAGTACAAGTAAGGGGCCATATAGAAGTTTGGAGTGAAAAGAATCAAAAGATAAAATTTTGCAGAAGTGTCCTAAAAATATTATTAAATATCTATAGACAGTAGATGCCTTCAATTGATTTTTAAGAATAAAAAAATCTGACCTTCTTCTTTGGGTGCTTGTGTATGAAGTCTCTGGCTACACAATTTATCTTGAATCTTGTTTCAGGACAAGCTGGTCCTTTCAAAGAGGTTTCTTAGATATTAAAGATAGTCTGAAACATGCAATTTCCTTCAGAAGGAGGTTGGGAATACAAGCCCAGTATAAAGCAAACAAGAAAGGCTGAAAATTAATCTTTTGGAGGAAAAGCCCAGTAAGAAAGAATGAAGATGCCCATCTTAACTCCCTAGTAAAAGATGTGCAGGATGATGCCTGCAAGGGATTGCTAGGCAGAGGAAAGCACATGGATGACATTTGGAATTTATTTTTCTCAAACAAAAAATGTAACCTAAAACTCATGCCCTGAAGGAAATTAACTTAACTCCTATAGCTCATAGGAACTCTCTGAAACACTAGCCAGTGAATTAAACCACTGATTTAGAAGTTTCTCGGGTAGCTAAAAAATATATGAAGTCTTCAGGGCAGGGAAATCTTTTCTAATACATTTGTATGTCATCAAGCACAGTGCCAAGAAATGCTGGTTTTATTTATGCCAGTAAAAGTGTAGCACGAAATCTCCTTTGTAAGTCTGTATTTTAATTTCCTTTTAGGGGCATTTCTACCAAAAAATGGTTTATTATATAGTTGCTTTCTTTTTTTGTGTGTTTTTTTATGTGAGTTTGGCCCTTGAATTTGTTGGAAAAAACCTAAGTAACAGTTCATATAGCATCTAGAATCCAATCTAAAGAGGAAAATCACTTCTGTCTAGCTGGCATTTACAGCACAAAGGATGAGTAAACAGTTAAAAATCCCTTTTGTGTGTGAGAGTGCTCATTGCCAATATTTATCTAGGGAAAGAGCCTGGAACAGACAAGTGGTCTGTAAGAGGATTCAAGGAAGGTGAAGTTCAAGGAAAAATAGAGAAGCCTGTGAATCTATTTCAGACTTCTTTTTCCAATTTTTTTTCCCCTTTGAACAAATAACAGAGCACTCTGAGGGGTTTGTTCTAGTCTCTGACTGCTCTGTTATCAGTCCCAGTGGGTGCAAATCTGAACCTAAGTGGAATCAGTTGAGATATTTATGGAGACAGTAACTCCAGGTCTGGTCTGAGGAGAGGAGGTCCAAGCATGAACATGCCAGAAGTAGGTGCTCATTTGAGGTTTCAGTCCTGGGATTTCAGGACATATCTGTGCTGGGGAAATGGTTAAGGGGCAGAGGAGCCTCTGCTGACCAATTATTATCCACCCAGGATGATGCTATACAGGCTTTCTGACATTCCTCTGGGAGTGGGGGAGCTGTGTTTAGATTGTACCAAGGTTGAAGAAAGGAAGTCTTTGGTGCACTGGCATTATACCTATGAACAGTGCCATGGCACACCCACAGCTGAGCTGATTTCAAGTGTCTGCCCAGCTCATCCCCTTGCCCTTAGGGTTCTGCTGGTAGTGCTGGTGGCCAGCATAGGGTTGTACCTGTGGGGGCTGACACATTACTAATTTTAGAAGGATACTGCAGTGACCAGCTTCATCTACTGCCCCTCCCCAGGCCACCACTCCACACACCTGTATGTCTGTGAAATATCTTCATGATTCTTCTTTGGCATCAATACCTTTTTGTTTTTGGTTGGTCTGGTTTGCTTTGTTATGTTGGTATAAATTCTCTTAATAATACTGATATATTCTGTAGTACATCCAGGAACCTTCCCTAGGAGTTACATACACTTATGTGCAAATATCTGTGAGGAAAAAGCCTCATTGTGTTGACAGGGTAACAGTGAAAGGTATAAATGACAAGTGACTTCAGAAATGAAAAGCTTGCTGTTGTACTTGTGTGTTTTTTTATGTACTTGATAAAATAAATGTAAAGTAAGTGTCAGTTATGGAAATCTTCCAAACCAGTCTTTGATAACTAAGATAACTTGGTGCTGATAGTTTTGCAGAGATGATTCTCAGTAACCAGTCTGAAACAGGAGAGGTTCTTTGTCTTTAATGACATTCATCCTTTTATTCTTTTAAGTTTTATCAAGAACAAAGCAATTACAAGATGCCATACTCCATGTACTTATACTTGGAGAGTTGCCTAAGAATTACAAACTCAGTCTTTCTGCAGTCATTGTGATCACAGCTTCATGGTATAAATGAGACTGAAAAGGACCTCCAGAAACAGATCTAATTATATCTGGTTGCTCATACCTATGTCCAGTTCTGTCTTGAATTCCTCCATTGAATTACTTCACGAGGAGATTCAACAGCCTGTCTGTACACCCTGTGTCAGTGTTTGACCACTCTCATGGTAAAACAACAACTAAATAAAAGTTCTTCTATATAGTCAGAATTTCTCATGTTCTGACTTAATGTTTGTTGGCTTTTGTAGTTCCACTTTGAAACTCCGAGAAGAGTCTGGCTCTGTCTTGTCTGTATCCTCTAGTCAGGCAGTTGTAGACAGCAACAGGTTCTCCCCTAAGCCTTCTCTCCTGTAAGCTGAAGAAGCCCAGTGCCTTCAACCTCTCCTCCATCTTTTTTTTTTTTTTTTAATGGATTAGACACGTCTGTGTTCACTTTACAGCTTTCTCTCATGACGATATATCCGCATGTCTAACTGCAAATGGGTTTGATTTCTTCTCCCCCCCCCCTCCCCCCCCATCTCCAGCCTGGATAATTTAATAAAAATAGTTCTGATAGCTGAAAACAGTGAATATGCAACTGTGTTGTGTTTTACCATGAAGTTCATCGCACTGCCTCACTTGCAGAATCAGAGATAGGTTGAGGCAGGAAGATGTCTCTGGAGATCCCCTGGTCCAAACGCCTGCTCAGTGCAGGGTCAGACAGAGCAGATTGCTCAGTTCTCTGTCCAGTTAGTTTTTTCTTCCAAGGATGGAGACTCCACAGCCTTTGTGAACAGCCCGTTCCAATGTTCAGCTACTTCCACAATAGTAAAGATATTTCTTATGTTAAATGAAATTGCCTTTATTTCAACTTGTGCCCATTGCTTCTCATCCTGCTGAAAAAATCCTGACTCCATCATCTTTTCTTCCCCCATAAGGTATTCATACATGTTGATAAGATGCTCCTGAGCTTTCGCTGCTTCAGGCTGAACAGTTCCAGCATCTGCTCATGTAACAGATGTTTCAGTCCCTGAATCAACTTTGTTGTCCTTTGCTGGGCTCTCCAGTATGTCCCTGTCTCTCGTGTACTGGAGAACCCAGCTTGGGACCTAAATGTGTCTGAGCAGGGCTTTGCAGGGGGAAGGATCACCTCTCTTGACCTGCTAGCAGTGCTTATCCTAATGCAAGCCACAATGTCAGTGTGTTACAGGGGCATGTTGTTGGCTCATGGTCAGTTTGATGTCCAACAAAACACTAAGTCCTTTCCTACAGAGCTGCTTTCAAGCTGGTCAGCCCTCAGCATGTGTTGCTGTCTGGGGTAATTCCTCTCCAGGTTCTGGACCTCACATTTTCCATTGCTGAACTTCATGAGGTTCCTGTTGGCCCATTTCTCTGCTTCCCGCAGAATGGTGCAACTCTTTGGAATATCAGCCTCTTCTCCCCATTTTACATCAGCAGCAAACTCCCTGGGTGTGTATTCTGTCTCATCACCTGTGTAATTGAGGGAGATAATTAAAAAATATTATCCTTGAGATCAACCACAGGGGTAGACCACTAGAGACCGTCCTCCTGGTGAACTTTGTGCTGATCACAACCCTTTGAGCTTGGGGGTTCAGTTTTCTGTCCAACTCACTGTCCAGTTACTGAGTCCATATATCATTCCTTTGTCTATGAGGATGTTATGGGAGGCCATGTAAGATCAGGATAAACATTCATTGCTCAGTTCATCATAGACAACTCTCAGGTTGGTCCAGCATGATTTTCCCTTTTCAGTACTATACTGGCTACTCCCATAATTTACTTATCTGCAATATGACTGGAATATTTTTTCTGGAAAATTTGTTCCAATGCCTTCCTAGGGCCTGAGGTGAGGTTGAGAATCTTGTACTTCCCTGGATCCTCCTTCTGGCCCTTCTTGAAGATGGGATTGACATTGCTTTTTTTCCAGTCCCCAGGTACCTATTCAAGTCACCACAACCTTTCAGAGATCATTGAGAGTGACCTTGCAGGGCCAGAAGCCCACTCCCTCAGCACTCATGGGTAGATCCCATCAGATCTTGGGAACTTGGTACGTCTACTTCAGTTTGTTTAAATGTTCCCTAGCCTGATCTTCCTCTGCTGTGGAAGACTTCCTTTTTCCATATTTCACCTAATGTCTCAGCGGCCTGGGATTCCTATCTTAATGAGTAAAGACAGAGGGGAAGCAGACACTGAGCACCTTGGCTTTTTCCATATCCCCTGTCATCATGTCCTCCACCCCATTTCCACAGCAGACCCATATTTTGTTTCTTTAGCTGCTGTTGTACCTGTAGGAGCCCTCCTCGTTGCCCATCACATCCCTTACCAAACAACTCCAGGTGTTTTTTTGCTTTCCCAACCCCATCCCTGAACACTCAGACAGCTTCTCTATGTCTATCTTCAGTCAGAAAACATAAACTTCATCTGTTGGCAATAAATGATGTGAATAGCATTTATGCAGGAATAAATGATGTGAACAGATGACTTATGTTAAAACTAAGCACCCCAAGCCTCTCAATAACATAAATATGCATTACTAAAAATTGTATTGTGACATAGAAAATTTTTTTTTCCAGGAAAAACATTACATAATCACTTTTTTTTTTGCTCTGTATAGAACATGCCTGAACTGCCAGTGATAGGCTGCATGTTTTGTTACGTATTTGCCTTCATTTCCTTCTCTTTCCTGCTGAGTTGATAAAGATAAGACTAGCTCATGATCCATAGCTCCTTAAGTTTCTAGCTTTTCTTGATTGTTAACAGTTAATGTTTTTAGTCATGTGTTATTTAAACAATGGCCAGATATTGGAGTAGGTATTAAGTGCACTTCTGTATTTCTAAAATGAATTTGAACTACTTACAAATAGTCCTACCACATTTTTTTTTATAAATAAAACTTCTTTCTTCTGGTCCCAGACTTTGTAGGCAAAAAAGGAATGCAGACTGCCTTTGGAAAAGGTTTTAACTCACTATTTTGGAGTACAAGTATACACCAAGAAGCATATCCCTGGCACACTGAAGCAGTCTCAAGTTTACAGCTATCTTTATCTGTCCTGCCTATATAAACAAAAGTTGAAACATAGGTAGGTCTTTTTTTGGTCTTTCTGTAGCTGGACAGAAGCTTTTAATCTTCATCTTCATTTGACTTGTGTCCAGTATTCTGCACGGTTGTTTGATATTGTCAGCCCAGTGCTGACGTTGAAGTTGAGTAATTCCTGCTTATTCATTATCCTCTTGAATGCTCTTAAGTTGATGTGGTTTCACTGTACTTATGGAGAGGATCAATTAAGATAATCTTGGATTAATCCCATTACGCTCTTTGGTCTTGTTTATGGCTTTCTTTGTCATCGAATTCACACAAACTGTGAAAAGATGGTATTCTGTTTGTGGTACTGTCATTATCATTTATTACAGAATTTCCTCCCCTATAAAAATGTAAATTTATCCTTCATTGAATCCTACTGCTCTCAGATACACAAAACAGAGACATACCAAATATTTTGATTATGTTACTTTAAATATAGTGTCTTTAAGTTACTGATCTTATACACAGTAATATATGTAAGGTCACTTTGAAACACTTCTGCCAAGTTTGTGGTGATGTTGAGAAAATTAACTTTAGTTTCACACTGAAGTTTTAGGATGTTCAAGACTTTTAGTGAGCCATTTTACTCAAAACTTTTTGTTACTAATGGAGGTTAAAAAAATGGAGCTCTCAGCATCTACTAGAGAGCTCATGAAATGAGTCTATGCAAAGCAGGCTAACAGAAGGTGCGTTTACCTTTCTCAGTTCAAACCTATTATCACAATATTTATGAGATCATAAAATATACTTTTTGTTGAATGAGTGTTCTGATAAGCAAACCTGCTAAGAGTATAGAGGTGTGTGGTATGCACTGTAATATCAAGTTGAGTTATAATCATATTTTTTGATGTATCAATATGTAGGGGACTAATCTGTTTCATTAAAAAAAAAAGTGAGTCTGAATCATTTTCACTGGGTCAATTACTGCCGCTAATCCAGAGTCTTTGTCAGCTTGCAGGCTTTCTTGTGTGTTGTGTTTTTACACTTTTGCTTAAAAGGCAGGTAAGATGATACTGTTGGCACTTTCTGCTCTTGTTTTTTACTTGGAACAATAATGTGATAGACTTTGAAAATAGCTGCTTTTAGCAAATTCTATTTTTCGCATGTGTATTCATGGGGAGACAGATGGCGAGAGAAGGATAGAATGACTTTGATTTATTTGCATTAACTATTTTTTTTCCTTGTGTTTATGGTGTTGTTTTTAGTGTCACACAAATTCATTCATGAAATAAAAACTTTGATAGTCCTGGAGAAAAAAAAAATAGTTGTCCTCTCTGAAATATGGTACAAATGTTGTAGAAATGTATTTTATTGTGCTAAGGTTTGAAGGAAAATAACGCAACATTGTGCTCTGAATATTTAACCAAAGGAAAATCTCTCAGGACTGTCTTGTGTCCACATTATGAGCTAATCTCTTGTGGTTTATATTTGAATTGTAGGAATGATTCTTTCTTCTAACTTTGTGCATATTTCCTAGTGAAGTATCTTTGCTTTATTTCTTCTTCCTCATTTCATGTGGTTTTAAATTTTGCATTCTCCTTCTCCCTATTTCAGAGCAGTATTTTTGTCGATATTTCTTAACAAAATTTCATATAGAGTCAAGTAATACGTCTGTGGTTATGAGTGGGTGTGTTATCCTGAGGTATGTGGGGAGGTAACTCTTCTGAGTGGTTTAGACTTCCAGTGAATCCTCATTTAATAATATTGTTCCAAGCACCTGGCACACAGGAGTATTCCAGGATTGGGTCCTGCAGGCAGTCAACATGATAAAGACGATTAATTCCAGTAAATGAACATAGACATAAGGACTAAGAGCTTTGGTAGCTGTGTGTTTTTTATATCTGCATACACATATTCTAGTGATTTTGTTGCCTAGATTTTCTTTTCAGTGTTTCAAACTCCTGCACTGTTGGGAACTATTCTGTGCATTCTCACTCTAGTATATAAAGCAGGTGAAGCCCTCGGAGAACTAACGCTGTGGAGTCCGTAGAGTCTGGCATGGCTCTTTCTTTTTTTTTTTTTGTTTTGGTTTTGGTTTTGTTGTTTATGTAAACAGAACAATTTAAATCATTATTAAAGCCGTTCTTTTTCTTCATTTTGCTAAAGAAGGTTTCGATGTTTTGGTGAAGCTTGAATTGCAGCAAAGAGGCAGACCCCAAATTGTACCTTACTTTTTAAAGGATTTAGAACCCGAAAGTGTAGTGGGAAGAACAACTCGGTCTAAACCCACGTGAAAACAAACAAAACAAAACAGCAACAACAAAAAAAAACCAAAACCCCCCAAACAAACAAACAAACATACAAAAAAAAAAGGAAAAAAAAAGAATCCCAAACATCCAAACCCAACCAAACAAAAAACCAACAACCGAAGCAGTGTTTTTCCCCGCTCCTCCCAGCCGGCCGGAGCGAACCGAAGCATCTCCTCCCATGATCGCCCCAGCCCGCGTTTGCGGCCCCGCAGGAGATGCTGCCCCCGCACTCCCCGGCGCGGCGGGACGGAGCAGCCAGCACTGCTGACTGCCTTTCCCGGCTCTTCCGGGCCCTTCCCGGCCCTTCCCTGCCCGGCCTGGCCCCGCATCCCCCGGCGGGTCCCGGCCGTGCTCGGGGCTGCGCTCCCCGGCCCGTCCGCCCCACCAGCGGGGGTCGGGTTTGCTCCCCTTTCACTCTTTTTCCTCCGCTCATGGGGGGCTTGAAAATCGGAAATTATCTTAATTAAATGTTTTCTGTAAAGAAACAAGCGGGCCCTTTCTGTGCGCGAGGCCAAGGCAGCAGACCTTATCAGAAAAGACAAAGGCAAATATTTATCAGGGAACAAAAGATGTGCACGGTTGCTTGCAGCGGGGGAGATTTTTCTCTCTCTCTCCCGCTGAAGATGTTTAACAGCGTAAGATGTTTATCGGGACTCCTCGTTGAAATTCTTTGTTTCCCTGCAAGATCTACAAATGAAACTGTTTTTCTTTCTGCGAAGCACACAATGAGGCCCATGAGTTAAACTGCAGAGAATGCAAACACCTGCTCGGCCCTCTGTTGACTTTGCGTTTCAAGAAGGTCTTTTCTGTTCCATGTGATACTGGTCTGGGGGCTTCGTTTTGTTTGACTTTTTATTTATTCTGTGTGGAGAGAAATGGTGATCTTCTCTGTCTTAGTGTTGCTTCTGATTTTCTGATTCAGTGATTGCTTCTGTTAAAGAAACACCATGTTGTTAAAAGTATTCCGTCTCCTTCAGAATCTTATGTGCCATCGAACAAATAACCTATTAAATTTTACTGCTTTGCCTGTTTGGTTTATTTTTGTATGTTTTTGGGGGGTTTTCTGCTCAGGTTGAGGAGCTACATGTCTGACAACTTTACATTTTAAGCCATGAACGAGAGGGAGAAAACATTAGAGTCTGTGTAACTCATTATAACATTTTTGCCTGTTCCCCTTAACTATTTCATTCATGGAAAGACAGCATTTCAGTTGTGCTTCAGTGCTGATTATCCAGTGATTTCACACATATGTATCCTTAACACAACATGACTTTAATTGGTATTTGTTATGTACAAATACTTTTTTGAATATTCATCCTCAAAGCTGGGTCATCATTTGCCTGCAAAATCTTGTATAAAAGTTCAAGATTTTGTAACAAAGCCCCCCCACTTTCTCCAACTTATGAAGACACTAAGTGTGATTAAATTTATTCACTTGGCAAATGTTCAGTCTCATAATAAGTATTATAAGCTGGTGTTATTGTGCAGATTTATGGCACTGAACAACATGCTCCATATTAGTGTCGTTGGTCAGTATTGGGGTATTTTTTAACTGTTCACAGGATTTGAGGAATACTTTAAAACATTTTTTCCATGGAAGTTTACAATAGAGCTTTACAATGATGTAATCTTTTAAGTACAATGCTGTACAGTAAACTTACTGCATCATAGCAGAAGTGTTGTATCTAGTCAGGTTTTGTCTGATGTTTTAACATAGTTCATAAATATTTGGGGGGGGGGATGGGAGGAGATCTGATTCTTCAAATGACTATACTGGTAGATAGTGTATTTATATTCTATAAATATCCTGTTTATCGGGGAAAATATATTCAAATGGTGGGACTCCTGGAAGCAAGCACTTGTGGAATCAACACCTTCCTATTTCATATACATCACTACATTTTAAAATAATAATGTAAAACCAAGCTTTGCAATGGGAGACAGATTGAAGTGTTGTTTGTTGCTTCTTTATTCATGACAGTAATATTTTTCTCAAAGTTCTTCTCTGAAATGTCAGGGAACTGCTAGTTTTAGAAGAACAATTCCTGGGTGTGTTTGTAAATCATTTCCCTTTGTACAGACAAAGGTATCAGTTTTAATGAAATGAAATTATTTTTGTTCTATTTTAACAGTTTTTACATAAAGATGCTGTATAATTTTAATTCAGATTATAGAGCTTGCATTCTGTTTGTCTTGCATTGCTGAGTCGAGATAGTTTGATACTCTTTCCTTAAAGTTGTATAAAGCAGTAAATTAGATGGTCTCAGGATTTTCTTAAAACAGGTAAAAATATCCTTTTTGTTATTTCTTGGCTTTCTCAATGCAGAGCTTTTTCTTTACTTTTCTGAAGGTAAAATTTGTTCTATAATAACCTGAAAAATTTCTCTGTTATACTAAGGCCTTTTGTAGTTCTGATAATACTAGAGTATGTGTCTGGAAACTAAAATACAAGTATAGCAGAGTATATAGTAATATGGTTTTTTCCATTTCATTGAATAAAGTGATTACCCAGGCTGCCTTGGATTGAACTACTATAATTTTCTCAGGCTCTTTGACAAGACACAAGTACTCTAGTAGAGGGAGATTTATTCTCTAGNTTGGGGCTGCTCCAACTTTCTTTTCTAACAGCACATGCATTATTTGAGGATTTTATTGTTTTGAGTTTTATAAATACTGTAGTGAATTATTACTACAGGAGCAGGACAGTGAAAAGAAGGGGCAGGAGGAAGCGTATATGCCCAAGTTCATAGCAAAAGCTCATCTTTTAAGATAACCTACCTTCCTGCTTGTTTCTATGTGATAGCATGCCTATAATAATTCTTTTATCTATATATTAAAGAATTCATAATGGTTAACATGCTCAACAACTCAAAAATAATGAAACCTGTACCACTGTTGAAATAAATTCACTCCAACATTAAGTGGTAGTTTGTACAATGGTAGTGGATTGTTGCTGGTGATAGCAGTGCTGACCATTCTGTAGGGTAGTTGGTGATGAAATAACAGCTTTTCAAATTTAGTTTTCAAAGCAAGTGAAGTATTTAGAGATGAAAGGGAAGGATATTAAAAGACGAGTATTTTTGGTACAGTTTTGTACAGATGGGACTATAATTGGTGACATGGGAATAGTATATATTCTGAAATATTTGAAATGCTAATTCATTTTTGTTTCAGTTTTCCAACTGCCAGCTGTAATTATGGATCTTATTTAACAGATGCTAACACAGGGAGTAACTTCATTCCTGGAGTAGTCCCGTTGAGACATGGAAGTAAAGTTAAGGCTCAGGTACTTAGGCACTGGTGTAGAAACAGCTCTAGGAATTTGCTGGATGCTGCTATCAAGGGTTGTCTGGTGCCTAGGTTATAAACCATTTGCATTTTGAATATATTTAGTTATACATAAACTAATTTATGCACTGATATTCTTTACCAAGATTAATTGAAGCCTTTAGATTTAAATTAATGACTATTTACAATCCCTAAAATTTCATTATTTTTTGAGAGTGGTGAATGAATCTGAAGTGTTTTTAAGCTCCACAGAGTTCTGGTAAAATTTGAGAGATATGTGTGAAATGATTTAGGAAACTATTGCAATTAGTTTTATGTTATTTTCCAATGAGATGTATTGTATACAATGAAATGTTCTGGTAACAGTAATAGTGTCTCTAAAGTTCCTCCAGTCCTCTTTTGGAATTTTTAAAAACATCTGAATATATGATCTGTTCAAAATAAGTTCTATATAAGTAAGGGTTTGGTTGGCAGACTGAACTAATAACTCAAGGCTTTTATCAGTGTCTTCCCTCTGTGAAAATGATACAAACCCATTAAAAAGACAATCTGTTTTAGTCTATCTTTACTTATTGTTAAAACATAAAAAACACCTAAATACAAAGAATAAATATTTTTTTTCTTTTGTCAATATTTAAATATATGTACCTTTTTTAGTTCTATTTTATTTATTGGAAAAATTGTATTTCACTTCAATAAGAAACCCTATATTTTTTAATCCAGTTTGGAAAGTTAATGTTGAACTTTCAGGTCAAATGAAATGTCTTTGTAATTGTAAAATTAAATATTATTAATATCCTGAATGACTTCTTCAGTCCCACAGGACTTTTCAACAAGGATTTAGTAGGACTAGATCCAAAAATGTTCTGTACAGTATTAATGGAAGTTACTTGAAATTCTTTGTCATGTAACAGGAAATTATGTTCCCTTTGTAACATTTTATGGCTGTTGAATAATTCCATAGGATTTTGTATTAGTGATACGATTTTGTAAATTCTAGGACAGGATAATATTTTTTTCCTCATTGTAAGGACAGAAAATCCTTACAGGACAAAGAAATAAAATGCTAAAGGAATGAACTACACAGTAGAACTAATTTTTCTGAACTCCTAAAAAGGAGCTAAGCTTATTATATTGGGTTATTTATTATTATTATTTTATTCCCAAGTGACTCTAAGATGATTTAAAAGTTAATGAGAAAACAACACATTTTGAAGCAACTTCTGAATGCCTCAGAATAAATGAAAGAACAGCCTATTCTGTACTTCCTTTTGAAACTTAAACTTGGAGAAAAGTATTTTTGTGTTTTTTTCAGATGCACTGTAATTAAGTAGGGATTTTTTTATAAGAACTGATAGAAGTATAATTACAAAAGGGTGAGTAGAGATGACAAAAGATTGTATTGTTTCAGCTTTTCTAAAATATTCAATCATTGTTTTCTTTGTATTTATGGTCTCCTTAGGCCAGTGCAAAAAACAAGGGTGTGAGTAATGCAGTACTTCAGAGGTTAAGGTGAATTTTCAGGCTGGATCAAAAAAAAAAAATGTGTAACAGGAAACTTCATGTTGGTTCACATTAACGTTCAGGGCCAGATCATAACCACTGGAAGAATAAGAGAGCACGAAGTCATTTACTGTCTGGATTTACGTGGGCTTTTTTGAAGTACCATGGAAGAAATTACATAGTATCTTTTTAGACATTTAGAGGGATTGAGTAAAAAAAAAAAGTTCCTTGCTTTGTCAAGCCATACAATTAATTTGCTTTATTTTTTAATACATTATTTTACAAGATTGTTTCCTGTGCAAGTTCAGAGATGGAGACTGGAACTGAGGCGGCTAATTAGTCACACAGTTCTATGGGAGATAAAATCCTTTATTTTTCAACTCTTTTTCCCTTCCATCTCTCACTATTGTAAGTGATAATTCTGATACTCAGTTATTAGAGCCAAACAAATACAGGAGAGGTCTCCACCTTGCCACTATGCTTTGCTTTATACTTCATGTTTGTTTTCTTGATGTGAGTGGAAGGAGTTTGATCAAGTCAGCGTATGATGGTCTCTGAGAGGTTTTGGCCTTTCACATATGCCTTGAAAAGAAGTACCAATCCTATGCCTGTGCAATGCAAGTAAAGGCAGTACTTACACCAAGTATGCTGTGGCAACACCTGGAGGTTTGCTGGGGTAGAGTAAATTTTTTGTCAGGTTTATCATTAACTTAACAGGATAAAACAAGAGTAATAGCTATATGTATGCAGCATATATGTGGGATATTAATAAAGCATATGTGTGTATATATGTATGTATTTTTAAAAATGCCAATTGCTAGGTTAAAAATCTGTTAAAAGTCAGACTATAATTCTGTTTTCCATTACAATTAATGCTTAAAGAGCCAAGCTACATTGAATAATTTTGCTTAGTGATGGGCAGCATAGCTGCTTGTTGTAATGGGAAAGCAACCTTCCAGTAGAGAGGTAATATTTCCCTATAGCATTGATTTCGACAGACAGGGTGGTTTTGGTCATTTGTTGCAACAGTAGAAACAAGTGTAAAACTGTCTAGAAATCTGCTCCTCTAGGGCACAGAGTGAAAAAGTCTTTTGGAAGGCAGGAGAAACTGAGTGAGATCTGCCCTGTGCCCCTGGCCAGGTGCTTACCTCTCCCCCACCTTCAGGCACTTTCTGTAGCTCTCTCTGTCCTTCCTACTTCCCACCCTATATATGCAGTATCTGGGAACAAAAGGCAACAGAATACATATCCCTTTGGTGAGATTTCAAACCAATGCTTACCTGTTCAGGGCAGAGGGGAAGAGATTCTGTGTGTGGAGCCTTGGTGTGACCTTAAAAAGTGCAGGTGAGAGAGAGGATGGTTTTGATGAATAGACAAGAAGTCAGGGCCAGAGAAATTCCAATGTGTTTACCTAGCTGTGAGGTGGACTTTGTTTTTAATTATGGGAATGAGCCAACAAAAGAGGAAGGATTCAAGCATTTGTTTTGTCTGTAATCTGAGTAGTGCCAGAAAGGTGTTCATGTTTTGTGTGCAACACCGGGAACAGAATAAATGTATTTGGTTTAAGGATGTCACTAGTACCTCTGTTGTAGGGAAAGACGTTTGTGAGAAAACTGCATATTGCGGGCAAAATTAGCTTTAAATTGATTTGTTTTCAAATTGGTTTAGCCATTCAGATTCAATTTTATGTAAGACATTGAGGGGTTTGTAGACAATTTTTTCCTGAATAACACTGTGGAGCTTTTTGGCATTATACCCAAATTACAGCAAGCTGCGTCATTAAAAAATAGAACTGCAATTTTTCTTGGTGTAGACTTCTGTAAAGCAATAAAAGACCCCTATGTTGATTACAAATATTGTAAAATGTTTACTTTTGTCTATAAACTTGGAGCATTTAATGTTGAGATATATTATATGTGGCCTCTTAACATGTTTTCCATATTTCTGCTTGTATCTTGTCTGTCGAGGGTTTCAGGTCTCATGTGCAAGACAGATTTTTGAAGGACAAAACCAGTGTGTCCTGCCGAGAAAGCAAAGCTAACGAAGGCAGTTGTAGGCAGGATACACATACATTAGGAATCTTGGCTTTAGTTAATACCTACTGCTTTACTGGTGGAAAGTTGCACAGTGTTCCAGTGCCCTCATTTCTCCGTATTTAAAAAAGGAATAAAATTGACCTGGCCTACAAACAAATAATAGTGCTCTCTATTTATGGATTGAAATTATAGAATTTCATTGCTATTGGAGATTTTTTTCATTATTAGCCCAAACACAAGTTTCTCTTTTACCAGCTGTAATGCTTTTAAAGGGAAACCCCCAAAGCTTCATACATCCTAGACGTTCCCAACTCTCAAAAATATTAATTGAATAACCACACACTATTGCCCGGTGAGGTCTGTGCACACCAAACCTCTTCCTGTGTAACCCATATAAGCATAAAACCTTCTTAACCAGAAACTGATATCTTCAGTTTTTATGAATAGTGAAGATGGTTTACAGCTGGCTAAAATATTCCCAGAAGTATTGACATAATTGCCTTTTTCTGGCCTGGTAGTAAAGGAAAAGTCAAGGCTGGACTAATTCTGCCTTGGACAGCAGAGGAGATGGCACTGGACTTGTTCTGTGGGGCAATGAAGGGATTAATTTCTCAAGTATTAGACTTCAGCCCCTTGTGGTTTTAGGTCATGTCCTGACCCCTAGAGCTGGATGAAAGCCATGAATTTAGTTTCACAAAATAGTTTTGTGATGTTTAATTTTGCTTTTGCATTTCATTGCAACAGAAGCATGGCTTTCCATGCCTTTTGGTGTAGCACGTGGATAAAGGATATGGCACATGGGAATGGGAGAATCCATTCTGGAATAGCTGGTAGGCTGGTATCCCGGATGCCTCTTACTGTGCATGAACAGGACAGAGATGCAAATCTGAATCTCCCAATTGGTTTTCTCTTCTGGAAGTTAAGAATTTCTACTTTATAAAATATGTTCTTAAAAAATAGTCATATTTTTACTTGTTGAACTAATTTTTAACTGGTTCATTGTTGGTTGCAATCAGAGGATAACTTTTATGCCATAGCCTTCTGCTGCACGGGTTATTTTCCAGATATCTTTCACGTTGAATAACATACAGTGTCAGACAGAATTGACATTTATGAAAAATAGAAATATGAGTGCTGGTGTTCCTGCTGTGAAATTCTGGAGGCAGTTAGTAAGAGAAAGTTTATTCAACCATTAAATAATCAATAGTTAGTAGTTCACAAAAGGTTTATCAAAATTTTAATTTCTTTGGTTTCAGGGTATTGGAAGTTAGAAATGTCATTTTCAACAGGCCTTAAGGAGTTAGAAGTCTCACTCTCATTGAATTTAAAAGTAATTTGAACATTTTATTACCTCAGGCTTCCTTGAAGATCTCAGCATGCTTAGATTGGATGTATTGTTCTTTCACCACTGAAAGCAGTGAATTGTGGATTCTAAATTCCTAGTTCAGAAATGTTTAGATCTGCATAAGAAGAAATGAAACATTCTCAAGTAAACTTTGAATTCTTAGATGACTTTGTAGAGGGACTTTTCAATATCTCATAATGAGCAAATTCAGTTTCATTTTTATTCTTGTGTACCTTTAGGGTCCATCTAATTCTGTGGAAAAGTCCATGTGTTTGCAAAGATTTCATAACCTTTTTATTAGTTGCACAATTTAGTTAACACTACTCCTCATACTGGAAAAGATTAATGATTTGAAGACTGTTTTCTTTACTGAAAAGAATTTTGTTGGGTTTTATTTTCTATTCACAGTGCCAACAGAAAAGTACTTGCCGTCTCTATCTCTCTCTAGATACCTGAATTTATCTTTGGACTGTTATCTTGAATTACTTTGGAAAATATTCAGGCTAACTTACTAACCAGTCACTCTTTATTTTATATTACTATAATGATTTAACCAGTCTAAATTTTCTGGGGAAAATATTTTCAGTGAATCAGCTTTTCTGAGTATAGTTGTTACCTTCACTTTTTTTTTTAAATTATCTAATCAATAATTCAGCCACCCTTCTCTACTCCTTGACTAATATGGCTTCTGGATTATACAAAGTCTTCGTTAACTTCCGAATCAGTTCATATAGTTCTATGTGAAACACACTTGCAGAAAAAATCATATATTCATGATTGTACTTCATGTCTTGGAGCACATGAATCAGTTTCATTTCAGATGAAACTCATGTGGGAGATGCTCCCAGTCAGGCATTCAAACCACAGAATCCAGCTAGAGGTGAAATGTTCATAGGATGGGCATAAGGTTCTCGGTACCAAGACATCAGAATAACCTGTAAACTGGCAGTTTGGGCATTTTCTTGAAAAGGGACTTGTGTGTATTGATCTTTTTGTGCACAGAAGAGTAATGGCTTAACTTTCATATTGTCTGAGCAACTGGCCTAATACTTCTGTTTCTGTATTTAAAATAAAAATAAAACAGCTGGAGGAACTAGGCAACAGTGTTGCCCTTCTTCTTCCATGGTTGGCATGACTTGTAAAGAAAAAACAGTGAGATGAAAGGAAACACTTCTGAAATCCAATCCTCGATAAAGGTTCTGTCCTACAGTTCTTAGGATAAAGACTCCTGAGTAATAGTAAAATAGTTGCAGCTCATCATCATCAGGCAGTAGGATGAGATCTGCAGGAAGGGCAGTTTTCTAGCCTCAGAAGGTGGGATGTATTTTGCATGGAGAGGGAACAACTATACCAGACTGTGAATCTGCTATGGTAAGCCTCAAGTTCTGTCACCAGGTTCTATCATGTAGAAAGTCTTAAAAAGTTACTGAGTGTCCTTCCTTTTGTTCTGCTCCACAGCTCAAACTAAAACATGCTGCAGAAGGCTCTCCATTTTGTCAGAAGCTGGCATTTAAAAAAACCCCAAACAATAGGTAATATAAAAATTATTCTTCTCTGAAAATGCATTTCCTAACAGTTGAATAACAGAGATCTTTCAAAGCATTTATGCAAAGCAATATATTAGTAAGCTACAAATATAGTCTAAATTCAAAAGACAAGATCAGGGTGTTTTAACTTCCTCTGTTTGTACTCTGATTTGTCTGTCACAAGAAGACAGCTCTAGATCAGAAGACAGACATGCTCCTGGCAAGTGATGGGTCTATGTGAGCAAGAACTTCCTGTGAGATATTGACCTGGTCATGGTCAGCTGCTCTGAAATTTGTTAAGTAATCTATCTAATACGTCTGAGGAGTAGCATATCCAAATCAATCCATCCAAATGCCTCAGGAATATCAATAAAAAGATAATAAATCTGATCATTCTCTGCGATCTGCTCTGGTGTGAAGCTGCTGGGGAAGCCCAGTACAGTATGAAGATTAATTCTAGTACATGTTTGGTAGGATGACAAATGCTCAGTGCCAGAACTGTGGCTGGTGAAGAATTAATTTCAAATTAATTTCAAACTTTATTTTCTGCAATAATCTACTGTCATGAAACTGAATGGCAACAAGTGGCAATTGCTGAGGATGTTTTCAAAAGGGAAATAGACCCAAGGTTTATGGATTTCCAGCCTTTTTTTTTTTCTTTTCTGAATCTCACACTTAATTTCTGTTCAGCAAAAAACCCCAAACATTTCTGTCTTTGTTCTTGTTCTGAATTTTAAACCATAGTAATGATAACAATAAACTGTTAAGTATAATAAAGTAAATACAAAGGCTGAAGTGGTAATAAATGTATTTAGATAGTTAAAATCCTTACCAGATTAGGTACATTAATTATCAGCCCTTAGTGAGAAGTAAAAAAAAAAAATCCCACTGTTCAGGCAGAGTCCTAGGAGTCAATATGTTTTTTGTTTCATTAGACTGTGTGTCCTGGTTTCAGCTTAAACTGTGACACTGTGGTAGGTATAGAATCAAGTATGTAATCTAGAAAAGATGCAACATATAATTTGTTTATTATTTTTCAATTTGTCATGCCATCTCAAACTCCTTTAGGAAAGAATCCTAGCACTTCTGATTCTAATGTGAGAGGAGTCACCTTTCTCAGAGTAAATTGGCCCATCGAGGAAATATTTTTAATATTTGAAAACCTCAGAATTCTAGTTGTGAGCTCCATTCTAAAAAATTATCAAATATTTGGGACTAGCTGCATCTTCTCAAATTAATTTCAGAAGCTTTGAAGATCAAAGCTAGTACTTTAGCCATCTACATCTTGGCCAGCAAAAGAAGTTGATATTTATTTTAAAAATAAAGAACAGAACGGAGGAGTTGAAGTTACAAAAATAAAAGCAGAGCAATATTAATTCAGATCAAAAACTATTTTCACAATCTGGATCTGCTAAATTTCAGCATTTGGATTGTAGATTTTTTAAAACTTTATAGATTGTGATTTTTTTTTCCCACATTCCTAAATTTTTGCTGCACAAAAATAACACTTTGCCTCAAAATCAAACAGTTTACCCTTTGTCCTCTTTATTCATATTACCGTACTACTATAGTGTCTGCCTTCTGTAAATCTAGATAAGGAAAAGTTTATGTTGAAAGCAAAGTAGATAGTGGACTCCAAGCATCCACCTACTCTCTTTTAGTGAAGTCTTGCTCCTCAGAAATACAGGGTCTGCTGATGCCATTTTGTAGCCCTTGGAAAAAGGGAAGAACTCTGTTATGTCTGATCAGCCAGTGATGGCTGTTCAGCACTGCTCAGAATGGATGTTTCAGAATGTCCACTTTTCTTCTTTTCCTTTTTTTATTTTTTTTTTTTTCAGACCTGGGATCTTCCTTTTTTTTTCCTACACACTTTGGAAAAATCCCAGCCTCTAGTTCCTCAGGTGCTGCTCTGGTGACTGGCTGAGAAGATGCAGCCCAGAGAGCATGGTGTTGAGGTTTCACATATGAAAGAGAGCAAGTCATACAGGACTGGGTCACCAGCTGTTTTGAAGTTAGGCCTTGGCTGTGAACAGAACCTTACTGCATCTTTCCTTCAGCAAAGGGTTCAATCCATAAGATTCTTAGGGCTTGAAGATTTTATTTAGCTGTTTATATTTTATTCTTTTATCTTTGTGTGGAAGGCAGCAAGGCATGGTGATTTGTTCCTATTACACTTACCTAAACTAAATGGTTATTCCCATTCCCTATCCAAGAGAAGAATGGTGATAGTATTTAGCATGTAATGACTCAGTATCATAAAATTTTGTTTTGGTATTTTTCCCCTTCTGTGAACTCCATTGTCTCTCACAGAATTTGGTTCTGTTTTGCTTTAGAAAAAAAGGTATTTGATTCCCATTGTAGCTCTTCTGCTGACCCCCAATAAGATGTTGATTTCAAAGAAGTGTGCTATAGCCACTTTTTAAAGACTCACACTTTACAATTTCGAACACACTTTGTAACTTCTTATTCTATGAACTTTGATCCATCTTCATAATTTATAGGTTAAATGCCAAGTTTGCTCAGTTATGAAGTAGAGAGTGCTGATGGGACCCCATTTCAGCATATTCCAAGTGGATCTGACTAGAGGTCCTTGACAAAAATAAATTTGTATCAAGTGTTCTTTGCAAATGTTTTTCCCCTGAAAGGTCTGATTTATTTTAAGCAGTAGTACATGCTTCAGGTTATTCTTCTCTGCCTGTTACTAGGACTGTCACTGTGAAAGTGAATAGGTACATAAGGTTATGCAAAGTAGTAATGAAGGAGAATATCCTACTGTGGTATGACTATCAGGTTTTATATGGAATGGCTACCAGTTGAGGAACTGAAATTTCAATTTATTCCTTAAGCCACATAGCAAACCCAACAATGGCAGCACCTGACTGCTTAAAATCTGTATTTCAAGCATTAACAATGTTATGTGAAAAGTAGTTGAAACCCAGAAATTTTACTTGAGCATGGGGTTGCCTGTTGAGATATGTGTATGCCAACAAAGAAAACCAACTAGAAGCATGACAGGCTTGCTTTCTTGTTTAGATCTCCTCATCTGCAGTATGTCCATGGCTAACATTTCGAACCATGGGTCACTTGTGGTTTAGTCGTGTCTATGTATATAGACACCCAGACATGATAAACATATCCACATTATGACATAGGCAAAGGGATCTAGTGTACCCTCAGTGAGTGTGCAGATGACACCAAGCTGAGTGTGTGGTTGACACCTGAAGGATAAGATGCCATCCAGAGGGACCTAGACAAGCTCCAGAAGTGGGCCCATGGGGATATCATGACATTTAACAAGACCAAGTCTAAGGTACTGTCCTTGGGTCGAGGCAACTCCTATTACCGTTCCAGGCTGGAGATGAATAGATTGAGAGCAGAGCTGCCAAGAAGGACGTGGGGGTGCTGGTGGATGAGAAGCTGGACATGCCCCAGCCATGTGCACTGGGAGCACAGAAACCACCCCTATCCTGGGCTGCATCCAACGCAGTATGGGCAGCAGGGCAGAGAGGGGATTCTGCCCCTCTGCTCTGCTGTGGTGAGACCCCACCTGCAGTGCTGCCTCCAGCTCTGGGGTACCAGCACAGGAAGGACATGGACCTGTTGGAGCAAGTGAGGGATGGAGAGCCTCTTCTACGAGGAAAGGCTGAAGTATTTGGGTTTGTTCAGCCTGGAGAAGAGGAGGCTTTGGGGTGACCTAATTGTGGCTTTCCAATACCTGAAGGGAACCTGCAAGAAAGATGGAGAGAGGCTGTTTAGATAGTGAGAGGACAAGGGGAAGGACTTCAGACTGAAAGAGAGTAGGTTGAGATTAGATATTAGACAATTATTCTTTTATTGTGAGGGTGATGAGGCACTAGAACAGATTTCCCGGAGAAATTGTTGCTGAAAGTGTTCAAAGCCCGGTTAGATTGAGCTCTGAGCAACCTGGTATTGTGAAAGCTGTCTCTGCCCATAGCAGGGAGGTTGGAACAAAATAATCTTTCAGGTCCTTTCCAACACAGGCCATTCTATGATTTTATGACAATTCAACACCTGAGATTAAGGATCCCACTGTATTGGGATCAATTGCTTTATGTTTCTGCATACCTAAAATAGGTATTACTTTCAACTGAAAAAGACACTTGCCTTCAAGATACAATTATTTCATTCTCAGATACATCAATCAGTTATAAAGAAGAAGATTTTATTTGACTTCTGCAGGCACTTGGTTTATAAACTTCTTAGACTAGATTATTGAAAATATTTATTTTTCATCTTCAGTCACTGAAAGAATTTGAATCTCAGAAAGACACTTTGTTGTAAGGTATTTTCTTCTTGTCTTAAAATGATATACTTTAACTGTGATCTTTATACCTTTAGTGCGGTTCTGATACTCCAAACAAAGGTGGTAAGAAAGATATGAAGTAGTTCATACTTTATAGAACAAAGGATTAAAATAGTCTTTAAATCTTGATTGCCATTCTATTGAAGTTATGCATGTTTGCAAACCATCATGAATGTGGCACAAAATCTACTGATGACTGTGAAAAGAGAATGCTTGAAAGTAATGTTTATGGAATTTGTGTATTTTTGGGGTTTTTTTAATAGCATTTGTATTTCTTGTGGTATCAGTTTTAAAAATCAATTCCTTCTCCACTTTCCCTTTCTGTGTGTGTTCATACTGGTTGCATACAAGTCTATGTGGATTTAGGAGCAGAAGTCCGTTTCCACTTTGGTTAATGCATGATCAGAAAAAAAATGAAATACCAATAATATTGCCATCAATCTGACATATATAGACCTCTTTAGTCCACTTATGTCTAATTTTAGAATTCTTACCTTCACACTTCTACAATTGCTACATACTTTGAAACTGTTACCACCATGTTCAACATTCTTTTTACTGGACACTTGGCAAATAAAAGAAAGTTTATAATCCAAAACAGCATCTTACTTCTAAATGGCAAAAATCAGTTTTTCAAAGAAGGGCACTTTGTTAATAACATTTATAAACTGTAATCAGTTTACTGATGAACATGAGTTGATGCATAACTCATAAAATGTTGGCTTGAACTGTAGTTGCCAGGTTGAGGAGTGGTGAAGTCTGTTGAGTATTATTTTTGGTTTGGATTGGGATTGTTTGGTTTGGTTGTGAGGCTTTTTGCTTCATTTTTTCCCCTCCTTCCCTGTGAAGCATCAGACTTAATAGGGATGAATTATATAAAAATTATCTTGGAATTACGCAGTGGAGTGTTTTTACAGAGTCTTTGTTTCTGAAAGAACTGTGATTTGTCTTTATCTTACAGGACTGGAAAGTAACATCTTCTGTAGATGTCAGCTTCTGCCTGCTGGTACCCCATTCTTCAAATGATGCCACATATGGCACTGAGTAGTACTTGCAAATGGAAGAAGTTTCTTAGAGTAAGGTAGGTTTCTTTCTTTCCCATAAGACATGATGAAGTTCTTCATAATTACTTTTCTGTTTAATATAAATTAAGTTGAACAGGTGTTCCAAATCTTCCAAATTTTGAAGCAAGTCTTCCAAATTATTGGTCTGAGAGCTATTGCTGCTATTACTTGGTTGTACCTATATATTTATTGGCAGAAGATATTTTCAAGGTCTCACATTGCACTGCAGCAAACCCCACCATTTGGGATCAGCAACTGAAACTAGAAAATTAAAGGACATATTTTAATTTTTCTCTATAATAGTAATAACTTTTAAAATGTACAAAAGTCATTCCTTGTAGTATTAAAGGCTATTGAAACAGCTGTAGAAGAATCAAGTGGATATGATCTTTCTTCAACATGGTGCTGCAGAAAATAGATTGGAACAAATTTTAGCTAGGAAAGCAAGAAAAGAATGTTCATGAAAAGCTTAGAGCTGGGAAATAGAGGAAAAGACTTTTGCTTGGACAGGACCCCTTGATTAGCAAATCTTGAAGAAGTATTACAGGGTAATTGTAGAAGCTTGAAAATGGAGGGAGCAGCTCTGAAAACAGTGTTGTCCTGTATCCAGGTTTCATTTCACCTTGACTTGTCATTGGTTTTGGTGGCTTCTTCTGTGTTGGTATTAACCAAACAGAGCTATTAATGCGTCCAGGTGTGGGCTGCAGTGTTCTATGAGCTTTCATTAGACTCACAGCTTTGTTCCAAAGCCTTCTTGGAATGTTGTGAGTGTTATCTGTGACAACAACTATACTCTCTAGTCGCTGTGCATGTGTCATCAGAAAAACCAGACCGTAATTAGCATTCCATAGCTAAGGTTGTTTCCTAACAGAATGGTATAATGACAATGATTTTGAGAAAATTTGCATATGATTAATGTTGTCATTATTATTATTATACGTCATGTCTGGTCAAAGTGCAATGAAATGAATAGGTACAGATTAACAACATTGGTTCCAGTTTACTATTTTCTTACTGGTAGTAAAAGACATATTGAGGTGAGAGTTTGTTGCTTAAACATGGGACTGGTAAATATGACACAAAACCTGCATTAGACCCACAACCATCTGGAAGTGCAGCTGAGCCCTTGGCAGGATATCATAGGGTATGCAAAATGCACAAGTTGCCTATGCTTAGTGCTCCTATCCTACATATCAGATTTCTCCTTCAGGAAATGGTCCAACCTGACCTGATTTGGTTTGGATTGTGATAGATTGTAAACCTAGATTCAGAGGTGATATTGGAATTGAGGTGTACTTGGAGATCTGCGAGGAAAGAAGGGTTGAAATGAAGCAAGCGAGGCAACAACTAGGAAGACGTTAGAGAGTAGAGGGGCTTAATTTATCTTATCTTGATTGCTTTTTCTACTTATACTCCTCATGGGCTAGCAACTCACCACTTTCAAGTGAGTGACATCTTTTCTGAGCTCTTCTGTCATGCATTATTTCACAAAAAGAAATGTATTAATTGGTCTATGCTGTACTGCATCCCTTCATTGTGTATTAAGTGTAAGGGAAAATATTACAGTTGGTATCTGACATGTGGAACCAATTTACTTCCACTGGAGTTTGGGGAGAGGTCTTGGCTGTTACAGTGGATAAAAACATTATGAATTATGGATGCCTCACCTCATGATGCTTCATTTGTAGTTTACATTGTGAATAAAATATGGGGACTATATCCCATTGAAATCAGCAGGAGTTTTTCTCTTAACTTTTGCTAGGCCATGACCCTGGGAATTTCCGCTGGCTCCTGGTAAAAAATTGTTCAATTCACACCCCTAACTAGACCTGCTCTGAGAACTCAGTTTTTAATATTGCTACCAAATTTGCCTCTTAGGTAATAATTGTCTCTTACTGAAGTTTATTAGTACTTGATTTGGGGGATCCTATGCTCAAAGGAAAACATGTTTCCATACCTCTATTTTTCTAACCTTAAATATGGCAGAATTGTTTGGGTTAATTATAGACTGACTCTCAGGAAATAGTATCTGATAAAGAGAGAAAGGACTTCAGAATAATTTAACAAAAGATAGGGTGGCAATCCTACAGGTAAGATATAATATTAAACCATTCTGCTTGTTGATAGCAAGAAAATGAACTAGATTACTTAATAGCTCTTTAATATCACCAGTTTCTATGAATGCAAAATCTTTCTTTGAGTGTATTGTGGATTTTTCTTCATCAACTGTTTGAATTTGATAAGCTTATTTTTGTCCATGTGTGAAAAGTATTATTCTTGCTTTAGCAATAGACTCTTTCATGCTCCTGTAGTTGGAGTATGTACCTCCCACAGGTCATTCATAGCTTACAAAACCTTTCACTAAAGGGCATAAAAATTCTTATTTTCTACATAATATTACTTTTCTATCAGCTGATGTGTAGAACTCTTTGATCTGTATTCCACTCACTGTACAGATCAGTCATAAGAGTATATTCACATTGTTGTGTAACATATGAAGCTAGATTTTGATTGTCAAAAACATGAATGCTACAACAAACCTATTTCTGACTCTGAGATATTCCCTTAATGGAAGTATTAATTGCTTTTGAAGAAAGGGATGTATCTGAAATGCTGAGCATGCTCTTATCTGATACCTGATTTCTCTGTGTTGATATCTCAGGTTCATCAGCTGCTATTAGAAGTTTCACTCTATTGTTGGACCTTGTTTTAGGAAACTTACAACGTCTTCAACAGAAACCCCTCCCACTTTGGGCTGGATTTTTAGAATTACATAAGGACATAATTCATGCAGTGTATGTGTGCACATACATCTATCTCTATGCTCAAGTGACTGTTTATATTAGGGGTTTGAAGCTGAGTAGTAGAGATATTTTAAAAATCTCTTCTGCATAATCGGGCCAAAGTGTCCCTACAAATGCTCAGTTATCCTTTGTTATACCAGGACAGAAGGCCATGAAGGCATTAAGCCATTTATTGCCTATTCCTATGATGCTAGTTTACCATTTTATGCTCCCTGCATTTTGCATCATTCCTTTTAAATTATGTACAAAGCATGTTTTCCATCTTGAAATCCCTTGCTGAGACATTTCAACCTCAGATAAGTATCCTAGCTTTGGCGCTTCCTCATGTTTAAGATGGTTAACATTGCAGAGGGGATGGGGAGTAGGATTATTCTCACCAAGGAAGAACACGATGTCTGTCTACCATTGATATAACTCCATTTAGTTCTGTGTTCTCTTCCTGTTGTCATAGTTTATTACTTTCTCTGCTGAGCTGAGGGAGATCTTTAGGGCAGTCATGTTGTGTACATGTTGTGTAATAAACCAAAATATTCAATCTTGCTAGGTCCTGTTGCTTTTTGATCAACTCACTGAATTGGTATTAATCCTTTGCTTTGTTAATGAACTTGCCAAAGCGAACCACATACTCACCTGGAAGAGTACCAAGAACACAAGACCCTGGTGTTCATCGCAGTTGTCCTAGATGCTGAAGTATTTCAATTATCCTGTAGGCAGATAATCTTAAACTAATTTGTAAAGAACTTAGGGTAAATAAATCCATTTTTTTACACAAGATTTCATAGTGATAAGAATGTTTGATGGAGAGAAAATGATTCAGTGCAATTTGTAACTTGGAGAATGCAATACATTTGACTTCTTTTTCTGTATAATTCAAAGAGTTCGTCTGTTGCACAATGTTCATTTTTAATTAAACGTTTTATCATCACACAGACTTTTATTGACATTCTTTATAATAGAGCTGATAAGATCTTGACCTACTCTTCAATACAGCGATGTATAACTCAATATTCTGGCACACACTGTTCCCTTCAGAATTAAACACATGATTTTCTGATTTATTTTTAAAATCTTAAGTAGTTTTAGTCACATTTATTTACCTTAACTTCTCAGATTTATGCCCTTTTTGACTTATGCAATTTGGATGCAACCATTTCTTGGACTATTACTCCTGCTTGCCTGAGCTTTTATCTGTCTGGAAGATTTTATTGAATTTTTTTTCCTTTCTTTTCCTTTTTAAAATTAGTAATAAAAGGTGATTTATCACCTAATCTTGTTTCCTACTGTACCTTTTGAGTCCAATTTTGATTAGATGCCCTAACTTCCCTCACTACTGCCTTAATCATAGGTTTATAGAATTTTTGATATCACAGAAACTCCTTCACATACTTCACAAGAAGAGATTCCTGAAGATACCCCTATAGATGAATTGTGAAGTTGATCCCTGTCAGTAACCTTAAAGAACCCTGTCACTTAAAGCTCTGCAGGATCATGTGTTTAGCCAGACTGATAAGTACACCTGTAGCTTGGCAGGATTTTGTCACCTCCAGCAGACCTGCAGGAGGGGAATCATCCCTTCAATTGGTAGCAGCTGCTTTGGTGCTGCTGACTCAGGAGACATCTGGCCACAAACCAGAAGTTGGCCATTGAGCAGCATCCCAAGGAAATAAGCCTAAATCTCTTTTCCAGGGTTTGCTGTCTCCTACATTAGATTTTTTTATATCAGAAACTGTAGTGAAAATCAGAATTTTCTGACATTTTGCTGCAGCAAGTCACCCCTTTTGAGTTGAGCACCCATCAGACTCACATAGGTACCTGAAGACCATCAGGTGTTGCAAGACCCAACTTCTCATAATGCAATGCCCTGCCCTGCCCTGCCCTGCCCTGCCCTACCCTGCCCTACCCTACCCAACCCAACCCAACCCAACCCAGCCATGTCAGGTATCTCAGATGATAATCACCCAACTACCCTGTGCTTCTCTTTCACACTTTGTAAAGCAGCTCTTGCTGTTCAGCCTTCTCCTGGTATCCCAGATCTGTCACTATTCACTATAAAAGTATATTGAATTGAGCTGATAATATTGAGAAAATTCAAGGAGCTAATTTGAAACTGCTTTATGTAAAAAAATAGCAGAAAATGAAGTACTGCCTTGCACTTTGGAAGAGTTTTAGACTCAACTACTGAGGATATATTTCTTACACCCTCTCAGATTTTTTTAATCTTGCTTTGTCAGCAGAATTTAAAAATTGCACAGGGCCTCTGACAGTAGGAAGTTACCTTGTGCCAGATGTCTTTCAAAATTAAACCTCCCAAGTTCTTTGGTCTTCAAGAAGGTCAGATCCTCAAGGATAAATAGGTATGTAATAAATTTAACTAAGTTACCAGATGTTTGAATTAAACTTAGATTTCTGATTTAGTTCTGTTTGTTTTTTTTTTCTTGGCACATTCATTCCCCAAAACCTACAAGAAAATATGCTGTCACTGGGAATATATTGTGGCGTGTGACTAAAACGAGACAGGCCATTTTACTTTACTAATTGTTCTAAAGGTTAACTGTTTATGAAAAAGTGTAAATCTAACAAGCACATGTGGCAGGTTTATGGCTAACTACACCTAACCAAATTGGGGAATTGTGGAAACACAATGAAGGTGTGTCTGGGGTATGTAGGAAGGTGTCAGTACAGGTGCCAAAAGTTGTTCCTCTCTGTCTTTGCTGCCATCTGTGCTTGCTAGATGAAGACAAATCAGGTAAATGCCAGTGGCAGCCCATGACTTTATTTCTTGTGCAAAAACAGGGGATATGTTGTAGGTGCAGGGACTCCCTATCCCCAACAGAGGAGGGGGAAATGACAACTGAGAGAATGAAAAAAACCTGATAAAATTGTTAGTTGTATCTATCCCTGAAGCTCACTTGTTAAACCAGACCTAAGTCACATCAGAGGAAGCTGCCTGTTACATTTAGAGATACTGAACATCACCACTGAAATGAAGATTCCCAATTTTAATCAGACTGCTGGAGCAGACAGACTCTGTTAGCGCATAGGATGATCCTGCTCTTTAGATGCAGCAGTGAGGGCGCTCATGAACTTGTTTGCTGTTCCTTGCTCTTCCACCCTGAGAAGTCCTGCAGCTGAAATGAAGAACAGGAAGGAGTAACATAGATATTTTGCTTGCTTGCTTTGTTTTTTTGTGTTTTATTGGTCTACACCTCAACAAATTCAGGCTGGTTGGCAGTACTTGAGACTGTGCAAGCTAGGATGGTGTCTAGTTGCTTCACTGGTACTGGTTTCTCCTCAGCTTTTCACCCCAAGCAGTTCTCTAGATATTTTAATGGACATCTAGAATTAATAAAAGAAGATCCTGGGTTTTAAACGTACTTAAAACTTGTTGAAAAAAAAGTCTGTTGTATTTGCTACTGAACATTAGTCTAAATGCCCCCTTGTATGTAGGGCACTAATAGGAAGATAATTTTTTCTATCTTTACGCAGAAAGTAATGTAGGATATTTATAGAGGAATAAAACCCCTTAACATCTACTTCTAATGTAAATTTTGAAAAATATTCTAAAATGTTCATGTTTTCATGAACCCTATTTTAAAAGCAAAAGTTAGACTGTGTTTTTACTGATAATATTCAAAGAAATGTAGATGCTATTTCTCCAAAAAATATATTTTATATTGGTCAATTAAATAAAAAAATAAACTTGCATAGCAGTAGTTTTGATATTCAAAGATACACCCTCACTAGAGGGAAGGTGAAAGTGTGGTTTAACTAATTCTGTAATTTCATTTCAAGAGTTGTGTTCAAATTTAAATCATTTCCTTGATCACATTGTTTACATTATATGTACAGTATATAAGTTGGCACAGTTAGCAAGCTCCGTGGAAGGACAAGTCAGCAATGGGCCACACTGGTCAAGATCAGGATGACCTGGATACGTGGCTCTGGCTTTATTGCTGTTGAATTATCAGCTTTCTAAAACTCATGAAAATTCACAACCACTTCATGTAAAGTCTAATTTGCTTCTGTATACACTTGAGAGAGGGCAAAAGTGTGTTTTAAGAAGAGAGGAGTTAGGTAGCATTGTTGTTTCTGTGTATATTTGTTTAGTGCTTTAGATTTTGCTGAAAGCGGAAGTCTGTTCACTATTTGGTTACATTCAATTTCTTAAGAATGAATGTTTTTTGTTTATCAGCTTATTACCTGACAAAATAGTGTTGAATTTAGAGAATATTATTGGAATTTCATAAGAACATTATTTAAAATTAGTGCATAAACCTTATTTTATTGAAGTTTTATTGGGGTATATGGATTGTAAATCTCACTGTTTTATAGAAAACAGTTTAATGATTCATGAAGTACCAAAGTTAATTGCTAAGATATTGATATCAAATTATTGTACACCCTCCCCCAAGTATTAACTCTAATAATTTAATTGTTTTACATTATTAATAGGGACATTTAGGGAGTTCTCTTACATTAAAAAGAAAAAAAAAATCAAAGAAACCCACCTCAGTATTTGGATCTTTTTAAGTTCACAGAATGTCAAGTAGAGAATACATACAGTACCTAGAAAATGTATATACAAGGTAATGTGGGAAACAGGAACGTATTGAGGAGAGCTGGCTGTTAAGTTAAGGACTTTAGCTAGAACTTGGAGGATGCAAGTTTATTTGCTGAATTTTACTATGCTTTTTCATGATCTGCCTTGCAACATGAATGCTTTTATCTCCTGGAAGAAAGTAAGTGCAAACTTTACCAAAGCATTTGGCAGAGCCTGTATTTTAGTCCACCTTCCTTTTTTAGAAGATGAGGTTAATTTTCTGCCATTTTCCCCCTCTCCTTTCCTCTTAGATTTATTTTGTGGCAAAAGCCTATTGAAGCTGTTAAAACTTGTCATTTCAAACTCGATAAAGACAACAGATTTTAGCCCTTTTGGGGGAATAGCCATATAAGTGATATCAAAAGAGATGAAAATAATTATGTTTATTGATGAGGTTCTTGTTCTTTACTTCCAAGCGTGTATATGTGTAGGAAAGTATTGTCCGAAAGTACAAGGATTTTAATAAAAAGAAACCCTAATGAGGTACTACTATCACTTTGCAATTTCTATTGGTCATGATAGAGATTCCCATAGAGAACAAAAGATGAAGTCGAGGTTATAGTTGACCTGTGTTTCAAATGGATGCAGATAAATAAAAACAGGGAGACATACTCTACATTGTACTGAGGGGGGTGTGTATGCAACTTCCTGCTTCCTCCTCCCTGTACCTATATGCACAGTGAATTGCAGTTTTGCTCTGGATTGAATGAAAGGACATTCTTCTGCTCTGCAGTTGCTCTCAGTTGTTCTGTTTTGTGGTCTGATATGGCAGCTTCCTCCGTATCCATAAAATATGAGTGAGCATCAATAAGCTATCCAAGAGAAATGAGTTTTAAGGAGGTATTTGAATGAGGAAAGGATGACTGTACAAAAAACAGAAGGGGAGTTCTCTGAATTTATACTCAGGCATCAGGGAGAAAAGGAGGAAGTCATTTGGGCAAGAAGGGCTGTAAACATCCTGTCAGAGGGTTACATGATATGCTGAAATTGTAAATTCCATATGGCATTTGGTGTGTTCTGTGAGAGTGCATGTATTTGGTATAGTCTATAGGAATCTAAGGAAGCTTTCTGCTCATGCTCTGCTCCTTCTACAGCTCTTTAGGTATTCATAGCATGAAGTCACAGCCACGTTCCCCAGTCACAGTTTTAGTGGAGAAAAGAGCAATCTGCAACAAGTATTTGCAAGAACAGTTGCACTGAAAGTCCAATTTGAACAAAGCATTTTAACTGATGCGAAACAAAGACTTCTTAGGCAGTTGCAAGTACTTGTGGAGAATTAACAAACAGAAAAGGCCTTCTTTTCTACATGGCTTGGGCTACCCAGCCAGGAAAAGTGACTAGTCACACATCACGTATAACGAATAGTGATAGTTCCTGTTGGTCAGTTAAAAATTGTGTCACAGGGTCAAATATGTTTGCATACACTGCTCAAGGACTTGTGACTAACAAAGTAATTAATAACACCCATGACCTATTTGCAGACACCTGGTGAACAGATTTAGGGGCTCAATTCATTGGCTGTGTTTCCCAAGGAGCAATTCCATCAGCTCTAGCTAAAAATCTCTAAAATCAAGGCTAGAAAAAAGTCAGTTTCATCATGTAATAGGAATGTCCATCCTCAACACCCGCTGTTATATAGCCTTTGTTGATATGAATATCACATATGATGGATTCTGTACCTGTTTTTTTGATCCCCCTCAGTCCAAACAAGTCTCCAAAACCTTCAAATACTTGTATTATTTTAAAATCAGCTTTTGTGTATGAGATACTGTTACAATAATTGTTTGATTTATGATATTCAGTAATGATTCAGTCAAGTGCTGCTCATAAGCAGGCAAAGGTCTCATCTGCTTTTCCAGGAGTTTGTACTTACTGCAAGGAGCAAATCCTTTGAGATCACTGGGCAGAAGAGGGAGCCTTGGTGAATGAAGTGATGAGCAGGATTGGTCCCAGAGACACAGCTTGAGCCTTAAAACTTTTCTCATTCCAGTGATTATTGCAAACAGAAACATCTTCCCAACTGAGCAGGAGGAGGAGGGAGCAGAGGCCAGGGTTGGGAGCATGCAGAACTCAGAACCACAAGATTTTAAATGCCATTGCATGCCTAGTAGAGTTATTGTTTGTCGGGGCTGATGTGCTTCTCTAAAGAACAAGTGAAAACTGCATAAATCTGTATGTCATTGTATTTCACATAGATTTTACTTGATACTGTATTATTATTACTTTGTACCTTCAAAAGAAACTAAACAACATAGTTTTAAGGAAGCCATAAAGGGGTGCTTTGGTTAGAAAACGGCATGTATATTTTAAGGCATCTAGTTCGTAAAATATTTAGTGTCTCTTTTACTTTTTTGTTCTGTAATTGATTACTAGCACCCCCTTTAACCCACCTTAAAGGGCAAGCAGGAAATTCATGTTTTCGTTCATCAGCCCATCCCTCTGAAAAGCGTTCAATATTAAAACAGTTTGCAAGGAGCAAAGGCAGAAGAAACAAGAGGCCCAGTTAGACCGTGGCAAGGTTAGGAGATGCATGTCTGGTGCCTGCAGCAAATATCGGCTCTTGTTCCGGTACAATTTTTGCGTGGGGAGACCAAGTTAATCGGGGTATGGCTCTGTTCTTTCCTTTATGTGTGACCTTTTATTATCTCTGTGGCCCTGTAGTTCATGCAGTGTCATAAAGCTGTGGGAAAATCTTGCAGCTAGTGTTATCAGCTGTTGGAAATTAACTTAAAAATTGAAATATTTTTGTTTCCTTTTGCCTGAAGGTGTCTGGAAGTCTGTAAACTGCTACGAAGGTGCAATTATTGTGGCTGTGATTTTGCTGAGCATTGCTTGTGCATTTTTTCCCCTTCTTTCTCTTCCCTTCTTACCCCTCCTGCTTTATAGTGCAAGCTGTGGGCTGGCAATCAGGTGTTGTGCTGGGGGAGGGGGAGGGCTACTTTAGGAGGGGGGTTACATGGCATAATTCCCACGAATGTGGGAGGAGGATGAAAAAGATAAAGAAATTTTGTTTTTCTGAGCTAGAGGATTCTCTGCATGACTTCCCCACTGATGGGATCATGTGCTTTCAGGCTGAGATTTTATTAACAATTCAAATGGAAATTGAGGGCACAGGAGGAGCAGATTCTCACATAAACTTGATCTGTCCATGAATGCAGTTCTCTGTTTGGCCTGACCCTGCATGGCTTAAGACACTGCCTGTGAGGCCTGAGTGCCAGACACAAAGACCGAAATGAAAACCAAGCACATTCCAGTAGTCTGCACAAAGGCAATGGAGCAGTTTCTAGCCGTCTCCCCAGGGAGAGATCTTATCTCCTTGCAGCTAAAACCCTTTAGAGTGTTTATTTGTACTCTTGCACCCGAGGTTTATGAATTGATATGGATGCTGATTAAACGCTGCAACTTTCCTCAGTGGGTCCTTTTGGGAGACATGAGGTGTTTTCTGTGCGTATTTTTTTTTTCCAAATACGTATCAATATCAACAAAAAGGCTGCTTGGGTTTCCTGAGCAGTGAATGCAGTGCTGAGGGAGAAGCCAGTCCAGAAAGTGCACTCATTAGCAGGAGTCATCCCGAGACTTAGAAGAGATTTGCAAAACTTTGACTTTAGGACACATCACCTGTTTTTGGACGTTTCAAACATTAATGCAGACAGTCCCCAGCACAGGGTGGTTGTTCTTGCCAGCGCTGGGGAAGGTTTCTTCTGAGTAGCTGTGCCGATTAAATGTGGTGTATAGTTGGTTGACCTTGTGCTGCGAAGGCAGCGGTGCGAAGCGCGGGGGCAGATGGAGGACAGGACGTGTGGGGCGAGGCTGCTGTGGCCACATCTGCGGGGCCATCGCCTTCCACCAGTGGCAGTCAGTGGGTGATGCTGCCTGTCAGGGGAATTCTGCTGGGAATGAGAACCGGGCTGGGGGGGAATGGCAGAGGGGTTGCTGGTGGTTTTGTTTTTTTTTTTTTTTTTTTTTTGAGACTGGTATGGGGAAAGGCTAGGAGCATATCCCAGTGCAGAAATCTAATTCATAACCCCAGTCACCACCTGATGTTATTGTTGCATCACTAAATTGCTAATAGAGTTGGTAAAGTCTGGAGATTCCTTAATCAAACTATTACACATTGATATTCCTGTCTTTCTTAATCAACCTTCCTTTTATGAAAGCTCCCTAAAACAGTAGGAAAACTGTAGGTAAAAAAATGTTTTGACCATAGTAATTCCCAAGAGTTACAATTTTAACCACCCTATTTTTCCTTATTTTCAGCCAAAAAAGTTAAAAAAAAAGCCCTAAAGCAAAAGCCAGCAACTTTACGTTGGAAATCATAACCATATGTTTTTCCATTTTTCTTATGGCATTTAAATGTTTCAAACATTTAGATGCTCCTGAAAGTAGCTAAATTACTTGAAAGAGACTGGCAAAGGATATTGATTCAAATAGTTTTGTTCCCTTAATTTTATGGGTTAATATTATCCAAAATTAATGGTTGTACTTAGGCAAATTGTCAGTAATTGGTGACAAAATTGCTTTATTGCTTTTCTTTCATTTGATGCTAATTAATGGCCTACATTATTAAGTTCAAGCCTCTTCTGTATTTCTCCTTCTCCATAAATATTTTTAGTGGTAATGCGTTGGAGTAAACTCTTTTCCTTCAGTGTATACAATAATTACTCTATAGAAATATGATAACAAACAGATTTCTGGCATGATTTATAGAAACGTTATAACAAACAGATTTCTGGCATAATTTTTCCTGAAATAGTATAAATGTTATATGTTCAAGGGCTTGAAGTCATTTTGATATGAAGGAATACATTAGTAACATCATGTGTTAATTGATTAATGAGGTAAAACATTAGTTTTTCATATCAAAGTACTCCTTAGTAACTTACCCAGCAGTTACTTTACAAAACCCAGACTTTGTTGTTTTACTAGTTAAAATCCACTTACCTTCTCTCTTGCTATTTTACAGTGTGTTCAACAGAACAGTTGTATTTCAGTGGACAAGAATAACACCACAGAATTTGTCATCATATTTTCCACCTGTTAATGACAATGGTATTTGGTACAGAGACGTGTTTATCTATGTTTTCCAAATTAAATTATTTTAATGCTGTGTAAATATTTTAAAGTCTAGAATAGATGCAGTAAGTAAAAGTTAGTTCTGGGTTTTTTATACAAATGCTATGTAAAAACCAGCTTATATGTGTATTCGTTTCCTAAGAACTTAAAAAAAATAATGAATATATTTGATATTTTGAACATCATATACCAAATTAGAATAGTGAACAAAGGAGTTAAATATCAAATGTTTATTAAAAGGGAGTTCTAATGGCCTGGTAAAAATTAATGAGTAAAAAAATATTGAAAGTCAAAAAGACTTCAAAATGTAGGAGAACATGTTTTCTAACCTTTTATAGTTTCACAAATTATACTTATTTTCTCTCTCTAATTCTGTAGTACTAGACACTGGTAGAAGATTGCAACAATGATGAAATGTTGCTTCTGTGATTATTGGCCAAGTTCTATTTATCTTTAATCTTAGGTATACTCAGTTTTCAAAATTAGGATTTATTATTCCTTGAAGTGGTTGTTTTCTTCTTTTGTCATGACTTGAGCTTAAAAATTAATTTTAATATAAGATGTAAATATTTATTAACATTTCAGTCATGGTTGCATATTTATTATTTAAATAAATCTTTAGAGCTACTGAATTTCATAAACAAATTCATATCTATTTTTCATATTTTTTAAAAAATTTGTTCCCTGCTGAAATTAGTTTTTAGAAAAAGGAAATAGGAAACTTACATATGGTACTAGAAATTTTTACTGTTATGTAAGTTCTGTTTCTTGGATTAAAGAAAAATAGTGAAGTAAGGTTCTTGGCAAGTTGTATTATTTTAAATTTGTTGAAGGAAGTTCATTTTATTCTTTAAAGCATGCTTCAATTATGAAAACTTTGCTTTGTAGCAGAGTTCCAATGCAACAGTAATTCTGAACTCTGTCCTATCCCTGATTTCCACTGAGGAAAAAATATCCATGTGTTTGGAACGAAATATGTGTATATATCTGTATTTTGAACTTAGCTAAGAGAAGCTATAGCTCTTTAGCGTACCAGAAAAGAGCGACATTTTGCAAAACAGCTTGAGCTGGTTTTAGTGAAGTATTTATAGGTGAAAATTGCCCGAGAAAAACACATGTTCGTGCTTCCCTGTGTTTCCACCTGCCACCCTTAGCTGCTGTAGTTGTGCTTATCTAATTTCTTTGCCCTTCTTGCACCTCTGTGTACTTCAAGATCTTTGCTCTGACTGTAGCTATGAGTGTATATGAGGAGAGGTGTCCAGAGGGCAGTAAGACACCTATACTTGCCCAAACATCCCTGGAGACTGTGCTGCACACTCCTCCTGATCTGTAGAAGCACAGTGCAAAGGCTCTCAGCTTGAGCCTTGCCTGCTTTCAGGCATGACAAAGCTCTGGACTGGTCGCATTCTGTCAGAGATGTGAGGTAGATATGGCAGAGGAGCATTAAAGCTCTGCTGTGACTCAAGTTCACATGGCTCGGTGTGGGACCGATGGGAGCTGGTCTGTGCCTCGTCAGCTGCGCCCGCTGCTCCTTGCAGGGCACTCTCCATGCCCCAGTCCTGTTCAGCCTTGCAGGGGAAGGGGTTGGAGCTGTGGACTTCTGCCAAGCTGTTGTCTCCTGGGTGTCTGTTGAAGTGAACTTCATGGCTCTTATCTATAGTGATGTAACCAAAGAGCTTTCACCCTGTACACTTCAAATTCATTTCACCTGTGTGTGTGTGAAAAGTCTAAAGTCTTTTTCATACAGTAACACAAGTCACTGAAACTTGATTTCTGCATTTGCAAAGAGACTAGAGATTAATAATTTCCCAGTAGGGCTGAGAGTTTGTTGCCATTTTAAATGTGGGAGGTTTCAACTGTGAGGAATTTTGTGGACCTGGGGAGCCTTCCCTCAGCTGGACATCAGGGGACAACAGCTGTCCTTGCAGCCCTACTTTTTCTGCTCATAATGTCCTTTACTGTTTAAACATGTCTGAGGAAGAACCTGATGCCTAACTCTGGCAGGTTTTCTCATATGTATGTCTGTGATTAAGGATTAGTTTTGCTTGAATGTGAAGAAGATGGTGTTGCTGGACTTCAAACATTTATACAGTTTATTTACTTTGAATTTGACCTCTGCAGGGAAGTAGATGCATCCTTTCAGTGCCTCCACAGAGACTTCAGGTCCTAAACTTAGGTATTTTGGGTTTCATCACAGATACATAAGTTAACCTCAGGTAAACAGTATGAACTCTCCTTACAAGTAAATTAAAGGAAAAGGAGAATAACTACAATTAGGCAAAAACTTGGCAGTCTGTTGTAAAAATGTGAATTTAATCTTGCAAGTGAATCTGTCCACAGCATTCACTTCTCAGTGCCTGAAGTAATGTGGTCTTTCTTAGGCTGCCTTTCGATCAGCCATTTATGATACTTTTCTGAACTAACCACAGTGAAAACCAGTGAAGGGGAAGGGATAGTTCTTTGATCATGGGCTTGGTCTGTGAGATCGACCTTCCCTGACAAAGATGACCTTGGAATGACAGTTGGGAACTCACTGGTGCAGGTTATCAGGAAGCAAAAATGAGACCTCTGTAGATTGATGTTGATGAGGGATTAAATTAAAAGAAATAAGGTTTTTTTATGTGTTGTGGTGAAATACAGACTCAGTTGATAAAAAATGTTGTTGTAAAGCACTGAGAAATTTACCATGCAGATGGAACTCATTGAGGAGAAGGCTCTGTCTTCATATGGAAAGCTGGTGACGTTTGCAAATGGTCTTGGAAATCCCAAATCTTCTACATGTAACTTAAAAGTGAAGTAAATACTTGCACTTAAAATTGCCTTCCATTTCTTTTAGCATCCTCAGGAGCTATCTTTGAGTGATGCAAATTGCATTTGTCATAAATGGCATCTAGTGTACACTGTGTGTTTCTTCAGGTTTTGTCTGTGGTTCTTATCCACTGTTGTGATTATTAGGGGAAGAGGAGGGGAAGAAGCCTATTGGCCCCCAGTTTCCATTGCCCCTTTTGTATGTGGAAGATTTTATGTTTTCCCTGTCCTAGAGTGAGCACCACAATAAAATATATGCTGTCAGATCTGCTTACCCTCTGCAGCAATGCAAGCGCTCCAGAGGGGCAATCACACCATCACATGTCAGTTACCTAAAGTGAGTACCTAAAAGAGGCTTCACCAAAGACAATCTGGGAATCCTTCTTTCAGTTTTCCCTTTCAGAGTAGTCATTTTTCCTCACTGACTGAAGTCATGGTATTATGACTTCCCTGAAACTGTGACATTAAGACTTCCCAGTGTACTTCCTTCAGTGAATGTTGCCACCTTTTCTGTCAAATTACATGATGCTGATGTTTAGTATTTAATATTGACCATATTGTAATAAGGTGTCATCTGCTCTGGGTGTAAAACATTTCATTTCTGATTTCAATTATTGGACGTTTTCAATGACACCTACCTATTTTCAGCTTTTCAACAGTAGTTTTTAAGAACATGTATTAATCTTTACAAGTCCTCATTGATCAGGGTGAGTCTAACATGAGAGAAAGTCATTAAACTAAAAAATCCCTTTTATTTTAATATTTCTATTGATAATTCAGGTTTGGATACTGTTTTGAAAGACAAGGAGAATATACAGAATTTCTTTTAGTATACTTTCAGAAATACCACCTATTTAGTGATCACTAATGTAATGTTGTGTACTTGTTGTTAATTGTGTATAATATTGAAAAATAGTTCCTTTTTGATCTACTGTGTAAATATATTTTCTAAAAAAAAAAGGCAATATGAACTGAAATGAGTTGTTAGATGCTTAAATCTGTTAAACTGGCATGAATTGAGGAATCTTTCTAGTCTGAGAAGTCATGACTGTCTCAGCCTCCTACCTGCAGCCAAGTCATATTTGATTGTTGCTACAGGAAGATTAAAAAAAAAAAAAAAGCTGCTCTAAGACTAAGAATGAACATAATAATGAGGAAACAATGCAACATAGTCAACCAGGCATGAAAAATTATGTATTGGAGCTAAGAGGCCAAGTGTCTCATCAGCTGGATTTTAATAATGCCTGGCAGAAGTGTTTGTACTTGTACAGCAATTGTTTTAATATCTAATTGAGTTTCAAGCTGAAATATGACAGTCTGTCTTGAAACATGAAGAGAACATTTCCTGTGATGCAATGTCTAAGCACTTTTTTACGTACTAAACTGAGACTAGAAAATTGTAATATTTGTGTTTTCAGCTTCCAGGAACTTTCTAAATATGCATAACTAAAGCTGTATCCTGTGCAGTTTTACTATTGTTAACTCTTTCCTCTTCCTGTCTTTATAATTCATCTTGTTTACCATATTCACTTGATGCAGCTTGTTCCTTTTCTTGTTGCTGTGGGTTTTGAAATACTGTGAGCTGTTTCATTTGCTTTGCAGTTAGCAGAATACCTAGTGCCATAGTTCTGCTTGGGGAGTTTAGCTATAAAAGCAGTTTAGACTTAAGACATAAATGTGACTCCAAAGCAGACATATAAATTATGCTCCTGATAATCTAACATTACCATTACAAGGTCAGGAGTAGAAGGTCACCATACATGAAGGTTAGAAAAAAAGCATAAACTTTTACTTAGCGTGCATGCTGAAATGGATGCAGTACTCAAAATGTAGTCTGCTTTTGAAATGGGCTTTTTCATTTTATTTCTCGTGATCGATTGGTATGTGAAGCTGGAGCTTTTCAGGAAAAGTCTGGGATTATGAGTGTGTCAGCCTCTGCTTTTAGCACAACAACAAGGTTATCAATAATGCATTGGGGATCTCAGAATCCTTGAACATAGGGAAATCACAGCTGGTCTGGGTTTATTGTCGAAATTGCAGATTTGCGCCAAGAGGTCACGACAACTCCATGTCAGACGGTCACACACACACGCACACAGACATGTCTTGGGGGAATGAAGGGAATTATAGTGAAGAATTGCCAGTGCCCACGTTATTTAGAAACTCTTCATATGTTTCTATAGTTCAGCTTTAAAAGCAGCATATTTAATGCTGCTTGCAGTGGCCTTTTGACATTTTGGCCTTTCCCAGTATTGTAAGTTTTATTGTTTTTCTGACAAGTTTATTCATATACTAACAGCTTGCTTGGCAGCAATGTTCAGACTCAATACTTAGGCTTTCTGGTCACGGTGATGGCTGGCAGTAATAGAGAGGGAGAATAAGTGAGTGTGGAAATGCAAAACTGTCTCTTGTTACATTTTATCGATCTCATTCTGGTGTCATTCAATTAAGACAGAAATGTGATGGATAGTGTCTGCATAGATTCCTACTTTGCTTTCCAGCCACTCTATATAAAGCTTTTTGGGGGGGAATGAGGAGGGAAGGGAATGTGAGGAGAGGAGGGGGTAGCAAATCAAAGATACAGTGTGATTTGAATTACAGATCAAACTTATCTTTTTAAAAAAATCATTATTCTAAAGCTATGCTGAAAAGCAATATTAGCAGAGCTAGCAGTCTGTGTTGTCTTGCTAATAAGTATCTGTAGATGTCCAGCACAGTGTTCATTGCAGTAACATTGGGATTTTTTTGTCTAGATCTTGTCTGTGATTTGTGAATAAACACTTGATTCTTCTGAATTTAGTACAGATAGAAAGGGCTCATGAAATGAAAGGGCTTACTTGCCTAAGAAACTTGCCTGCATGCTGTAGGGTAGTAATTCCAGATAAACATCTGAAGATAAGGGTTGTTCATTTCTGTCTATTGTTTACTTTAAATATGGCAAAACAAAAAAAAATCATTGAGAAGCCACTGCTGATGTAATACAAAAACGCAGAGATTAGCTCCAAAGCCTTAAATATACCTACATCAATTCACAGCTGAGCTTCTTACCAGTCTTTGACACTGTGGTAACTTCAGAACTAATAAATTACTTTTGATCTCTCAGTTTTCTGCCTAAAATGTGAATGAGGCAGCCCTAGAATGCAGGGGTGATTTACAGAAGTGGTTTTTTGTCATCAGACTTGGGGCAGACAGCTTAGGCATTCCTGAAAATGTTCAGGCTTCCTTAGAAGTTCCCTGTGAGGAAAGCCTTAATAAGTCTCACCTCCTGGTGTTCCTTCCCATCTATTGTGTTTAGAGGTAGCAGGACTGTGTCCAGATCTCCTCTGTTCCTAGGAAACTTACAGGGAAGGGATTTGCAACTCGAAAAGCTATGTCCAGGGCAGGTTTGGGATTCTCTGCTGAAATGAGGTTGCCTGGGGAAAAGTCAATTCACCAGAATCAAAGTACTTCACAGGTGTATATTGTCCATTCCAGCTATCATAAACAAAAAAAGACTAACCAACCAAACAAAAAAGCAAGCTAAATATATTCTTCTCAACTGGCTTGCTGAGCTGCTGGGAAATGTGGAGTCCCAAGGTCTACAGCTGTGCCATTTGCAGTATGTAGGGTTGGAATGCCAAGCTTCCTAGCCTTTGTGGCTACTGAGGGTGTTCCACCTTTGACAGCGTGGCTGTGGCTCCCAAAGCCCCTTTCCCTGCACTGGGGAGCACAGGAGCCCTAGGAGCCACATTTTAACCAAGAGCCTTGAAGCTTGGATGTTTAGGACTATATTTGCCTTTCAACTGCTGTTATTAAAGTTACTAGTGTGGAAGTCATTAATTACTAACTAAGAAATAATTATGTTTTAAGGTTTTTAAGTTTTAAGGTAATTAAGGTTTAAGTCACATTTTAAATGTGACAAGGCTTAGATTTTTAGAAATGAAAGAGCACCTTGTTACTCATTCAGGTAAGTATTCTGAGTGCTTGTTTGTGATTGCTGTGTGCTTCAGGTTAACAGGAGTTAGTTGGTACTCTGTAGAGACAACAGGATTATATGTCTCAGCTCTGGATTCATGGGCCGGAAGATCAGACTGGGGGTTGAGTTTTCAGAATTACAGAATTTCAGATGAGAAGTTAAGACTGAGATGAACCAAGGTTTCTTAGGATAGTTTGACCTTTTGCTATTAGTTACGTGCTTCTGCTAAATTGATCAGCAACAATTATACTGCTGTGAGTATAAAGTGTCTTCCCTTTGTGAAGGAGTTCTAGAAGGGATCTCTAACTTGTTTTCTGAGGACTCTGGGAAAAGAATCATTTGGGCAAGGTATAGCCTCCCAGATATAAGGATGAAAGAAGGGTCTCAGGCACTTCCAGTCATTTCTGGTTTTTTTTACTTAGAAGCAAAGATAGGTACCTTGAGGACTCTGAATTATTCTTGGACTGGGTCTTTGTGGGCTGATCTAGAAAAGGGATGTGGATTAGGTGAGTTGTGGCCATTTAATTTCCACTGCTGTTCTTGAAGTCTCAGAGATACTGGGTGTACACAGCTTGAATACCTGCTCCATCACCAGTACCTTTGAAAGTTACTTTTATTAAAAGACAGTGGGGTGGGCACTTCTTATGTTTCTATCCTCCCAAAGTGACATTTTTATTATTCAAGTTAAATCATGGCATACATGTAGCAAAACCAGCATTGTTTGTACAACATATCTCTTTGATGAGGAGACTTTGAGTGCCAGACCATTTGATAAATAACCCTTTTGCATTTGCCACTCAGGTAAAATCAAAAATATTAGTATGCATATGAGGCAAATAGCATTGCTCATATTTTATGGAAAATTGCACAACTGGTTTGGGTGCCAGTGTTGTTGAGGTAACTTCTTAACATAAAGCAGTTAAAGAGCTCTCCTCATTTAATATCCTGAATAGGCACAGGTTTCTGTTTCTGCACTCCAAACAGAAGGCTTGTTTTTGCTGCTTTATGACTTTGTGGGCTCACGTAATATAATATATAGAATTATTTACATTTTTAATAGTGATGATTTCACTGCAGGAAGGAAAATATTTGTGGTATAAAAAAGAAGAATGTATTTTTAAAAATAATGTGTCTTAGAGGGAGGAGATAAAGGGGCCTTGCTGTGGCAATGTGAGTAATTTATAACTAATGTAAAATTTAACCATGATTTGTTCTGGATTTTTTTCAATTGTATGTTTAGTTATATCAGGTTCCAACAGCCATACATAAAATAATGTTAGAAAAAAGGAAGCAAACTAGTCTCCAAATTCAGTAGTACTTAATAATCTCTACCAGGCAACTTTTATTATCATTTCTCCACCACAAACTCCTGTTTTCCCTGACCTGATGAAAGTTCATTGAGATGGACTTTTGGATTAATTCAGCTCACCTACAGCTGGCACTTAAGCTGAAACTGAAGAGACATTAAGTTTGCAAAGGTTGAGTTAGGTGATTTTGTGTCAGTGCCACACTTTTTGTAGATGTCTGCATTTCACAGTTCCAGAATTAGTACCAATTGTTTTGTATGGAATTTCAATCTCAGAAGGGAACAGCTATAAGAGCACGATACAAACTTGCTGCTTTAAGGTATACACTTGCATTTCCAGTTTTGTTTCTAGACTTCAGAAATTCACAGAAGACTGGGGAGAGGAGGGAGGATTTCCTCAGCTTAAGCACGAAAGTGGTTATGGCCTATTGTACATTTTTAGAGTTGAAATATTTCAATAGCTTGAAAATGAGCCAGCCAGCCTGTGTATTATGAACAGGGAAGGGGGAAAAAAAAGATCAAAATAAATAAAGAGCAGCTGCAGTTCTGTTAGCAGTGCATCAGAGTTAAAAGGGACCTGAAAAATTATAGCTGACATTATGTATACAAATCTAGAAGAAAAGAGCCCTAAAGTATATCAAATCTTGTCATATTCTGTTCTGTTCTGAAGACTTAGAGTTCAGTCTTTCATTTACAAGCAACAATTTTTTTTGTCTTTGAAGTGCTTATAGAGAATTAGAATTAAATATATAATACATAAGGAAGAGCTTTAAACAGTTTGCCTAAAAATAGAAAAAAAGTAATTCACTCAATATCTGAGTCAGTTATGTTTTTGAATATTGTCCTCTGTAGCAAGAATTTATCAGTAATTGTCTAGCAAAATTAGAGTAGAAAATAATAGTATTGTTTAAGAAAAATCTCTTTTTCTTTTGGAATTATATTTGGGTTTCTCAAATTTCTGGGGTTTACTTCTTGATAATTAAGTGTTGGTCAATATGTAGACAATCACATTTTCCCCATGTGCAATTCATCTTTATCACTTCAATGTTCAAAGGATATCTAAAGTATTTTCACACTATTTGACAATTAGGAACCTTTCAGTGAGAAAAAGAGAGAAGTGGTCAGCATCTGCTTGAATTTTAGACACGTGTTCCAGAGTGTGGCAAACATTCTTTAAATCTCTGTGTGAAGGTTGAATAAATTAATACCATTTTTCTTTATTACACTTTATCCAATAAACTAAAGCTACTAGCATAGTCTTGTTTTTTTCTTTTGATTTTCTGGGATTAAATAGTCTTGTCCATTAGTGAGAAACTGGACAGTCTTCCATAGACAGTGTTCCAACTGAAGAGGAATCAATGGTGTTTATACTACTATTCCACTTGAAGTTCAGTATTTAACACATGTACTTATTCCAGTTGTCAGAAAATGTCAGACAGTAGATATAAATAGAACCATACACTAGAGAAGAGTAAACTGAATTTCATCCAGAAAAGCATCAATAAATACAAGTTTAATGCATTTTTAATTTTGTCCTTATGATGATTAGATGTAGTAATAATGATTACCAAGATTTGTGAAGTAAAATCAGGAATACAGTTGTGTTAACTCTTCTTCATCAGTTTTTGAGTTGGACCAATGGACAAAACTCTTCCTACTGATTTTTGGATGTGCAATTTTAAAAATCAGTTGTCATAATTCTAGGTGATTGGAAATAGAAAGAAGTAGTGGGGCAAGTCACGTTAGCAATCATAAGACTCATCATACAATCACAATGGTTTGGGTTGGAAGGGACCTTAAAGATCATCTAGTTTCAGTCCCCCAGCAGTGGGCAGTGGCACCTTCCACTAGAGCAGGTTGCTCAAAACATGGTCCAACCTGGCCTTGAACACTTCCAAGGATAGGGCCTCCACAACTTCTCTGGGAAACCTATGCCAGTGCCTCACTCTACAGTAAAGATCTACCTTTGGAAAGGCAGGATAGACTTCCTTAGTTTCTCCCTTTTGATGGCAGCTCTCTTCTAGAACTAGGGATTCCAAAATTTGATTTGTATCTTCCCAGGAAATGTCAGATGCTGATAGTGAATTTGTAAATGAGATATAAGAGATATTTATTTTTATAGATAAAGTCTAGTTTCTACTGAAATGGGTGAGATTTTTCTTGTGAGAGTTCATTTTCTTCATTGAAAGGAAAAACTTTGAAGACTACTTGTCCAGAATATGCATCACTACCTATATTTCTGATGTAATATGGAAGCACTTGAGACTCTTTACAGTTTTTGGTCTCTTCTCCCAGACAAGTAGTGACAGGACAAAAGGACAGACAGCCTTAAGATGTGTCAGGGAAGGTTCAGGTTGGACAACAGGAAGAATGACTTCATGGAAAGTGTCATTAAACATTGGAATGGACTGCCTGGGGAGGTTGGAGTCACCATCCCTGGAGGTTTCCAATAAATCACTGGAAATGGCACTTAGTGCCCAGGTCTAGTTGACAAGATGGTGATCAGTCAAAGATTGGATTCAATGATCTCAGAGGTCTTTTCCAACCTAAGTGATTCTGTGATTCTGTACAGTTCAGGATGGTTTCCAATTATCAGTATCCTGTATGGTTCCCAGAAAGAAAGAATTTCTGGATTTCAGTTTTGTAAGGCAGTCCTTTAAGCATTGTTTTTAAGTGGAGTCAGTGTTCAGCTGACTAGTGATTATATATATTGAAATCACTTGTAGAGGGACCACAATGATAAAAAAAAAGCTTAAAAGAAAAAGCACAGTAAAAATTCAAACCTTTCCTTGACCAGCAAACATATTGATTTTTCTTGAGTGAGGCAAAGAGACGAAGGCTTATTTGTCCTGTTGGAGAAAGACCAGTCATTCTTTTAATTTTCTTCCAGAGAAGGGAACTCGTAATTGACTTTTTCTGAATTCATACCAGTCTTTGCAGAACATTACAAGATGTTCTTGCATGAACCCTGCTTGGTTCTCCGTACTTAATTTTTCTTGTGGTGCTACATTCTCTTACACTGTGTAATCGTCCCTTAGGAGCACGGGGTAATTTTGTGGGTTGAAGAATAATATTACATAGTTGGGAAGAGGTGTCCAAAATTATCAGGAAGTTTTCTGCATGCCTTTTATGATTGCCAAACTCCCAGAAAAGCAGATACTTTAGAATAAAAGTGTGGGCAACCTTAATGGCTGTTGCTCAAGAGGACTGCATTTCATTTTCCCAACAACACTGCTGTCTCCTAAATAATTTCATGACTTCCCCACCATAAGGCACACAAGAGCTGCAATGGTGCAGCCGGACTGTAGCCTCTTCTATATTTACCACCTTAGAGCATAGAGAATATAAAAGAGACAGAAGGGCAACTGGAACCTCATCAAGTCCTGCTGAAAGGAAGGAGTACTCTTTATTGGTTTGCTTTCCTGAAATTCAGACTATGTTTTGAAGAGTTTGTTTCCAGAATAGTGTCATATTCCCATAATGAAATAAAATATTCTTGATAGTTTTATAGTTTTACAGGGAGGGGGAAAAAAATCAATGACCTTTTACTTTTCCTGCTTTTATGTTTGGCTAGGCTACAAGCAAAATCCAAGGAATCCAAGATCATCTTCCGAGAATTAAAAAGATTCTGGTTTTACTATTCACCTCATATTTGGAACACTTTCCTTGAAATTGCTGAGAGTAGAGATTTAAGTTGCTTTTAAGACTAAGATGCCATTAAACTCCTAAGCTAGGTAGCCAGATATATTTTCATAAACTCATAGATGCCTTATGGTTAGAAAAGACATTTAACATCATTGAGATCACGTATTGACCCAGCACTGCCAAGTCCACCACTAAAGCACGTCACTCAAAGCTACGTCTTTTAAATACCTCCAGGGATGGTGGCTCCACCACTTTCCTGGACAGCCTGTTCCAATGTTTGAAAACCCTTTCCATGAAGAAATTTTCCCTAATATCCAATCTAAACTTTCCCTGGTGCAATTAGAGGCCATTTCCTCATATCTTATTGCTTGTCACCTGGGAGAAGAGGCTGACCCCCACCTGGCTACAACCTCTTTTCAGGTAATTGTAGAGTGTGTGTCGTCCCCTTGCCCCCCTCCCCGAGCCTCTTTTTCTCCAGGATGAGCCCCCGCCAGCTCTCTCAGCTGCTCCTCATCAGACTTGTGCTCCAGACCCTTCTCCAGCTTTGCTGATGTGCTGAAGGCAGTCCAGAGAAGGGCAATGTCTTTCTTGCAGTGAAGGACCCAGAACTGGACACAGCACTCAAGGTGTGTCCTTATCATTGCTGAGTACAGGGGCACAATCACTGCCCTGGTCCTGCTGGCCACACTTTCTGAAACAAACCAGGTGCCATTGGCCTTCGTGACCACCTGGGCACACTGCTGACTCATGTTCAGCTATTGTCAACCAGTATCCCCTGATCATTTTCTATCAAGCACCTTTCCAACCACTCTTCCCTCACCCGGTAGCACTGTCTGGGGTTGTTGTGACTCAAGAGCAGGACCTGGCACTTGGCCTTGTTGAACCTCACAGTTGTCCTCAGCCCACCTATCCAGCGTGTCCAGATCCCTCTCTAGGGCCTTCCTGCCCTCCAGAAGTTCAACACTCCCACCCAGCTCAGTGTTCTCTGCAAACTGACTGAGGGTGCACTTGATCCCCTTGTATAGATCGTTGATAATGACATTAAGCATGGCTGACCCAACACTGAGCCCTGGGGAGCAAGCACCACTTGTGATGGGCTGCCAGATGGATTTGACTCCACCCACCACCACTGTCTCCAGCCAGATTTTCACCCAGTGAACAGTCTCTCCATCCAAGCCACAAGCAGCCAGTTTCTCCAGGAGAATGCTCTGAGAAATGGTGTCAAAGGCCTTCCTAAGGTCCAGGCAGACAGCATCAACAGCCTTTCCTTCATCCACTAGGTTGGTCAAGCAGGATCTGCCTTTCATGAACCCATGTGATATGGGCCTGATGCCCTTGTTTTCCTACTCATGCCACATGAAGGCACTTACTACTGGAAACATCCCATTTTAGTCCTGTACTGGATAATATTTTTCTATCACAAAGTATATTTTAAATAATTTTAATGAAACTTGAAAAGCATACCAAAGTTCTAGACTGTGCCTTTTCAAAGACATGAAACCATGAAATTAATTTAGTGGTTCTTTATGTTCCCTTAACTTACATGTTGTTCAGACTGTGTACATTAGGTTTCTTTCAAATATCTTGGATTGGTGGACAGGTGGATGGATGGATGGATAGATGGTTGTGCCTGTAGATATAAATATGCATTAATGTGATCATCGTCAATATTTGTGGTCATGATCAAATAGTTTCACATTTTTATGTTATCTATATCTAATTTTATTTTATGCAGAAGCAAAAAAAGTTACTATGCAAAACTCATAAAAGTAGTTCTAAGTTTGTGTCTTTAGGTATATGAGAGTATAATAATTCCATCAAATTAAAGAAACTCTTGAAGTCTGTTTAATAGTAAAACTTAATTAGTAAAACTACAGGGAAGACAGAGGTTCTGTTGAGCATTTCCAGATAAAGGAGAGCTTGGGTCAATTAATTTCCATCATTACAGGTACCAAGGCTCAGTCTCCTTAGGCCTCCCTCCTCTTTACCTTCTTCATATACTTTAAATTGATGGCTGACCTTCTTTCTTGCCAAGCTGGAAAATTCTGAACTAGTTCTATTTAAGTGTAGAATGATGGGATGAACAATATATTTCAGAATGGTTGATCTGTAGCAGTCAGACTTGAAAACTTATTCATCTTGGGGAAAGAGAAGTTTTGAGATCTATATAATGATGAAATAAAATTCACGGATGTTCCCAGAAGGTTGATAGTGGTGTGAGAATACGGATTCTGATATCATCAGGTGCTCCACATGACATGGATATCAGAACTCTGGACCTCTGGTCCAGGGAAGGTGAATTTAAATCTGAGTTTCATAGGTGTTGATCCATGTTGCTTCTTTTGTTGATTATTCTATTTTCTTGATTAATTTTATGTATGAAACAGGGCTTGATTCACAGTATAAGTTCAAAAATCATGAATGGAAAAAAGATAAGGTTAGGAATTTTCTAGATTAGTAGTCTATAATGTCATTTAACATTTGTGGTCCAGAAATGTAGTATGTTACCGCTGAGTTTAATCACGGGTATTAATAATTGATTTCCCACAAAAAACAAAGAAAAAAAAAAGAAAGAAAGAAATTCCCCTCTTGTATGGAATTTTCAAGTGGCTCTTTATAATCAAAGAGCAGTAATGTATCTTTGGGCAACTAAATAATCCTGGAAATTAAATACTAAATGACAGAGTATTACATGAGTTATAACTGTATAATTCTGTCTTTAACAGTCTAAGGAAATAGCATGTGACTAGATGAGATCTGGACAGTAGTTTAAAAGGCCCAGGGTTCTAGGAAGTGACTTTATCTTTCTGGATTTCTGTCTGAAGTTAGGGTTGTCTGAATGAACATAGAAATACGCAATTGGATACTGCACTTCAGCTGCTCTGTTTAGAGGACTCAAGAGCATATCTTTTCTGACTTTAAGTGGGCAGTAAATTATTTTCAATAATTGCCTCTCCTGTTGCTTCTGTAAGTAGCAGAGGAGAAATTTGTAGTTGTTTGACCAATTTTTACTTAGGTAAGTCATTGATCACTGACCTGTGCTACATGGCTTTTTTTGCCAGATACAAAAGTAAACTGGACTTTACTTTTGTGATAAAAGTGATGTTTGTGGTGGTGGTGTTTAGACATCCATGATTCACAGCTACACAGCACCTCTTTACTACAGAGGCGCACTTTTCAACTGCTGAATATAGTAGTGGTCAGAGAGGGAGATTTCTTCTACTTTGGTAGTCTTATGGCTGCTATAAACTCTTTTTGGTGAGGTTCCAGTTGCACGTGCATGTTTGTGCTACTACTTTTGTTCTGGAGTATTTTAATAAAGTTATTGATGTTCAGGGTATGATGTCATAATATTATTTCTTAGAAGGGACTTTTGGGCTGTTTCTGTTGTGTTGAGCCATCAAAATAAAGCAGGAAGTTATAAGATGAAAAATATTTACTTCGAGGATTGGTGTGTATCAGTCTTGCTGCCTGTTGGTATGTGCTTTGTTCTCTTACCACAGCAAGCTCTCCTAAAATACGGACCATATTCTGCAAAGAAGTTACTTGGTATGAATAAAGAGAAAGGGCTATAATGATTTCAACATCTTATTTAACCTGAAAGGATAACTAATGGAAGCTGAATGGAATGGAATTTTCTTTCACATTTATTTTTAAAATACTTCAGAGTGCATTAGAATAATGAGCTAGTTACTGGTAATGGAATGAGAATAAACAAGTCTGTTTTTATGGTATGGCAAATTAGACGTCAATTATGTAGCAAAGCTTCACTGAAGGATGTAGCAGACTGGGAATTAAGCTGTAGTGTTAATTGATTATGAAATCATTTGATAGCCTTTGATTTTACTGAAATGATTCTGAGAGTGCATCATAAACTTACAATCCATTATAAGAGATGCTCTGCATTCTGTACAGAGGGTAATGTCAGTAGTGGGCCCACTTCTAACAACAGTGACAAACATTTTTGCAGCTATTTTGCATAAAGTGATTAGGGGATTGTGCATCTTTCTGACTGTAACTGTGAGTACAACTTGGATCTACTCCCTTTAGTTTTACAACATGAATATCTTTGTTTCAGCTGTTGGCATAACTAGTTAAATGGCACATGTGCTCTTAATCTTTTATTTGTGTATAATTTGCTTCCTTAAATTAGAGGTAAGTGTGCCAAGTGCTTCTACTTGAAGAAGAAAGACGATACAGCATTAGCTGATTAACACTGTCCAGCCCCTGTGCAAGGTGACAGCTCCCAGTTTCTTTTGAATTTGGAGAACACTGCACTTGTTGGTCTGTTTTTATACCCCCTTCCAAGGATTTTGCCCTTGGTCTCTGTGGGAGAGCACCAGATGGCAAGATGGGCCACTGGCAACCTTCTGTACTTTTGAGTGTTTTAATATCTATTCTTAGGCCAAATCTGGTGCCAGCTTTGCCAGGCTGCCCACTCCTTTTTTTGTACTGTCTTTTGGTGGGTCTCGCTTTGTCCTCAACTTGTAAAGTAGCTCCACCTTTTCGTTTCAAAGGTTGGATGATTGCCATAAATTCATAACACTTAGGTTCTAAGTGATTTATAACTTTCTAACGGTTTTGTCTCTTGCTGCTCTTAGTGCAAGAGTCACTGCCTTTTGCTCACAGAAGGTCTGGGCAGTTTGGCAGCCATACTCATTTTGACTGCCTCTCTTCTGCCTTGCACACTTCTCTTTTTGCTGCTTTTCACCTTCTCCTGAGGGCAGGGGCCCTAGGTCTATAGAGAAGACAGAATGCAAAGATGAAATGGGGAAACAGAGTAGCATGAAGTGCAAAAGCACAAAGGGGCAGACAATAAATCTGCAGCACAGGTTGGGGAAGACATAGGTAAATTACGTGGCCTTTCAGGAGAGCTGCATGGTTGTGCTCTGTGCAGCCAGAGTTTTACTCTTTCAAGTGACCTTTGACATTCATTTTTACTTCTTTTTGAGAACAAATGTTGTCCTAGACCATAGGGCTGGCACCCTTTTTGCTGGGATGTATCAAGAGATTTCAAGTTCTTCTCAGGCAGCTTCTGGAGATGGGCAGAAGGGATCTCATTTTACTGAATAACTTGAAGAAAAGAAAGGAAAAAACCCAATCACCAGGAACTTTTGTCCCACATAATTCCACTGTGTTACCTTTGCATAATGTTACCTTTGCATATGAACTTATACTGAGCAATAAGACTACTGGGTATGGGAGGAGGTGGAAGGTAATTGAGCCAATATGACATTATTTGGTCACTAGCACATATAAATAGTGTTCTAGTGCCACTTCTACATAGGTACCATACATATCTTTAGTGGTATTTAATTGAGATTAAAGAAGCTGTTGGAGTGGATGCTGTGAATGCATATTAGGAATATTACTTAAAACCGTAAGCCTTGATATGATAAACCATAACAAGTCTGAAGGACTCATAATGGCTTATCATGTCAATAAAATGCACTTAAAAATCCCCAAGTGATTAGAAGGAGCCATTTCAGTCTATTATATCAACTGTTATATGCTGAGAGCATGAGAGATTTATTTTTCTTTTCCATCCTCTGTTTTAAAAAAAAGAAAGGAGGAAATTAAATCATAATAAGCTATGTTCAAATAGAATCAAGGCACTAAAATAAACCCACAGAAGGAGATTTACAAATTCAGGAAGGTAGTGAAAAGTTCTTTCGAAGCAAAGAATGCTCTCATGTTACACTTGGCCTCTCATTTTTGAGCACCACAGGCTGGTTAATGGATAGAGTGTATGCTTGCACCAATGCTTTTCTTGTTGAACTGTTGAGAAGTGTGAATTTAATATATTGTGTCAAGGAATCAGAATAATTTTGGCTCTTTTACCAGTGATAACCTTCAGCACTTGCACAAAGGGAAAATTAAATTGACTTTACTACTCCATGTAGTAGTAAATGCTCAGCAAGTGCTGTAGAAGAAGAGGGTGACAATATTTTCCTGTTCCAATATTTTTCTTACTGATTTTTCCAGACACCTTCAAGGCAAAGGGGAAAGACATAGCCCCCAAGCTCTTGAGGGTGAGAGGGGCCGTGATGTTTGTTGGTATCACAATAGCAGCTTCAACCTCAGGTAACTGCTGTAAAGCTGCTGTTTAGGGGTGCATTTCTATCCTGGAGAGGGTCTGTCAGACTGTGTTTTCCCCACGTGTTACTCTCCCTGTCGTTCATTTGGTTCTTTTCACCTTGACTGGCCTGCGAGGCTCACGCAGATCCAGCAGGCTTTGGGAGATGGCAGGAGGGACTGCCATAACAGATGTCCTTTGATGAGGAGGAGCTAATTTTGGAGGTGGTTACTGCCCTGGTCCAATGTGTATTTTAGCCACAGGAAAACCTTGTTTGTTAATTTACACAGTTGAGTCAGGAAAGCTTGAAATTGTTTTCTTCTAATAGTAAATAAAAGTGTCTTTTCCTGCTGCAAGGAAAGGTAACTATCCTCTAAAAGGTAGACTTTACTCTTTGCCAATAAATGCTTTGATTGCACCAACATACCACAATTTGAGCTGCTTCACTGACACCAAAATTAATGCAGCAGTGAAGAGCCAGCCTGGATCCCTCATACCGCTTATTTGCAGGCTCTGAACTGGATTACGTAGCCAATCTGTAGCATTTCAAATAGATCTGAGCTGGCTCTCTTGGGCCGGCTTTGCAGATGGGTCTGGTACAGTCTTAAAATAGCCCCTGGGGGCAGATTGCTGGTGAAATTGGTGTCGCGGCTCCCCGGGCTGGTGCGGTGGTGAGAGGGAGAGGCGAGGGCTGCTGAGCAGCTCAGGGTCCTGCTCTCAGCTGCCAAGCTTAACCTCTGCGGCGCCCACGTTTCAGCTGTTTAATGTCTGAATAGACGGAGAGTATTCTGGGAAAGTGAATTTTTCTCCCTCAACAGTGTCCCTGCTATCTCACTTGCAGATATTGAGTCTTACACTTAATGCAATCCTTCCAAACAGTCCAGCTTCATATTCTCAGAGCCTGAGTCATGCCTCTTCCTGCCTGTATGGACTTAACCTGTTAGTTCCTGGGTGACATTCAGCAGCTCGGAGTGCCCCTGGGATGGGGCTGCTTGGGGCTGCTTTTTGGGGATTCTTCAGTGTCGCTGCTGGCAGACAGACAGCAGGGAGAAAACAGATTCAGGAGGTGGGGAAAAAATGAGCTTGTGGAAGCCAGGGGAGGGAAACAGTGGCAAGTAAATACAGCCGAACAAGAGGGAAAAGATGTTTGTGTGCCCTTATTTAAGGTTTGCAGTGGGGATAAATGCAAGTCTGTCAGGACAGTTTCTCTCCTCATAGTGCTGTGAACCTTTTGTCTATTTGCATGTGGTTATGCGTGAGCAAGAAATATGGCATTATGCAATTTTCTTTTTGACTGAAATACATTCAGTGAGGTTCGACAGAGACAAATTCAAATGGTTGATGAGAGCTCCGTTTGAGGCTCATCTGGAATAACAAGGCAGAATACACACGTTCCCATCCGCACCTATACAAGTGTGTAGGTACATGTGTGCGTGCTGGTTTGTTATCCAAGAGAGGATGCTGTTAATCGGATGACCACTTGGCAAGAACAACAGTTTAACAGCGACTTAAAAACATACATTGGATTAAAAAAGGAGATGGCACACTAAGAAACACCCAGAGATTACATATCAGTGCCATCTCAAATTAACAAAGCTGGGGAAACCATGGACATGGAAACACAGTCACCGTGTTGTTACCAGACATCTGACTGGCCGTTCCGGAGCAATATTCCAAGATAATTTTTCATTTTCTCTGATATCTTGTTGGGAAAGGAGACATGTAGTTGAACAAAGTGATCAATAAGGGAACAAATGCTAAGAGTATTCAAGATAAGGGTTTTAGTTGAAAATCACAAGCAGCTTTATTGTGCAGAAATCTCTGAACAGTACATTCTTCAGTCTATTCTGTTATTTTTACAGCAATATTCGTTTGACAGGGTTATGTTTCAGGCAGGCAAAAGGAAAAAAAAATAATATTTAAAAACCCCAATACAAACATTAAGATGCAGGAGAAAATGAGTTGAGAATATAAACTGGGAATAAAAGCAAACAAGCAAAATAAACCTGAATAAGCATACCATAACTGAAAGTACTCTTCGGAGTTTTACAGTTTTAAAATCTGATGTTGTGCTTAAATTTTCATATATTGAACTAGAAATGTTAAAATAATTATGAACATTTAAAATATTTATAAAATTACTAAATTTCATCTGTCAAAATGATTATAACAAATGCTTTGGGTATGTAGGAAGACATTTACAATATTTTGCAGTTTTTAAATACCTCAGCTTTGTGTCCCTTAGGAACCTCAGAATAGCATTATGAGGGAGGGAAAAATGAGAGGAGCATATTTAAAAGTATTTGTAAGGTGCTAAAATACAGTCATTTAAGACAGACTGCTTAAATACATTATCTACATTCATCATATGTGCCTGTGTGTTTGTATGTCATACGGTTTATCTGACATGTAGTCCTGTCGAATTGCAGTTGTAGAAATATCCATGACTCAGTGTGACTTAGGCTCTCTCCTCTATCAAATTGTTCTTTAAGAGATGATTTGTGTTATTTACTGAAGAGCAATACTTGCACAGCAGTGCTGGTATCAGTAAATTAGTGTTTGCTTTGTTTTGCTTTGTGCTTTGAACTAAAATCAGGTGAAGCCAGGATAAGTTTGTTTGTGAAAGCTTGGTGAATACTAATGAGAAGAAAAATCATCCCAGTCGAACTGAATAAATTCTGTAGATGGTATGAAGGATTTTCAGCGATCCATATTGTCCTTGGACTTGGCTGTTGCATTGTACTTTAAATGGAATTGATTGTGTGGTTGTAATGAAAGTAACGGATTGATTTCTATACAGAGTTACACAGAGTAAATAGAAAAATGTTCTTGTCTTGACCTGCATTCATAAACTAAAATTCAGTGGCTTCTGACCTAATCCTTAATAAAACATGTAAATGTAATATAGGAAATCAGAAGGGTTTTTTTTAATTCTTAGAAAATCTGCTGTTTATTGTGTTGTGTGGGTGTGCTTCCTTGGACTTTAATTGATTTTGTTTAGGAATTCTGATAACTGTAATGCATTTTCTCCTTGTGGAAGTTTTCATTGTTTACCTCTTTTGGGCAAATGTATTTAACTGTTTTCTTTCTTATTCTTCCTTTTGCCTTGACTATATAGAATTTTCCTTTACCTATGTGGAATATCTGATTTTTAGTACCTTCCCTGTTGAACAGTGTTAGCATCTTTGTGAGCGTATGACCCATACACTTTTGGGTTGCTACTGCATGCACTTGCATAGAATATTTCTAAAAGATAGTGTTTTCTGAACTGAATACACATATTAATAGCTTTATTTTTCAATAAAAGGAGGAAAGCTGGTGATTGAAATAAGGTGCAACATTCTTTCTATTTGAATAAACACCAAGAACTGTTTATAATATTACAATGATTATCTCAGTAAAAGGCCATGGAGACTTTTATGAACAGTATTTTTTTAATTATTTTTTTTTTTTTTTGGCATGGGTGAGATTGTGGTTCAGGGCCCAGTAAAACGAACAGTCCAGCTGGTAAATTCTATCATTGAGCTGTAAACTAGGACTACAATAAGCAAGATCGGAGTTACTGCATTCATCAGTTTCTCGGTGAATTTTGTGACTTTATTTTTGGTGCTTAGAGTTTAATTTCTCGCTGAAGTAGAGCAGCACATTGTAAGGACACACAAACAAGACGACCAAAACAATAGAAACCCTAATGCACCGACGGCCACCGCTACTCCATTGTAGCTTCCAAAGGCACTCTATTCTTCCCAGCCCACTTGATATCCTGCAGGTTGTGGCAGTACAATTCACAGGAAAAGCTTAGACATTGAGCTTGCACGCTTCTTGACTCCATTTTAAACCCTTTGTTCACACCGGGGTGGCATTTTTTCACACCACATGTGGCAGCTTTGACTCCTATCCAGCTTGTCGTATAGAATCAAAGTCTGTGATTTCTTACATTCCCAGAGCCGCTGTATTCTTTGTAGCTCCCAAAATATTACAAATCTTAATTTCAGTCACAGATTTTTAAAGATTTATAAGGTATGGGATGAGACAACTATACCTGCACACTTAGGCTTGGTTAAAATCAAAGCTGTTTGCAAGGGAGGGGAAGAGCTCTTTCCCTCTGCCTTTTCTCTTTTAAAAATATCTCAACACTAGCTATTAAAAATGATGTGGTGAATTTTAAACCAGTCGGCCTGATGTAATTTTTACATAAAAGAATAAAAATAATGTGTAATTTTCTCTATTTTGAGATTTGTGAATTACATGCGTGCTCACAGTTTGATTCAGTATTAAAATGTTGTTCATCTTAAGGGATTCTTTTGTTGCATGCAGGCGTCATCTGATGTGCTTTCTTTTCCCTACTTTTCCCAAGATAACGTTCCTCTGCACTTTTGCTGAAAGTTTCATGTATGTCAATAGGAAATTTTAGTTCGAACTAATTTTAAAGAGCACAAAACAAGTCTACCAATGTGAATGCCCCTAAAATGTACATTGTTTGAAAGTTTATTAACAGAAGATATATTGCTTAAATGGATGTCATTCAGAGTAGCTAAAATGCCACTTGACTCCTTAAACAAATACTAAAGTATATATGTCTTGCTAAGAAACTTTATGATGGATTGCAAGTGCAGTGTAACATAGCAACAAAAACATTTGGATAAAAATTGTCACAGGAATTAATGTAACTTGTACTTTACACTTTTTAATATAATTTTTTAAATGATCAATGGAAGTTAAATGGTTGTATGATTTGAAAGGACATTCTCAGTTCTATATATATTTATAAATCTGTACATTCCTTGTTACAGCTTCACTCAGCTGAAGATAATAGAATAATTTCTCCTTGGCACATATGTTAGGCTGTACATTGACATGACACCCTAATAAATATTTTGACTCGAGAGCTGTTGTTTGTTGCTGTTTGTCAGGTGGTTAGAGCGGTCTTTTGGCTGCTGCTCCCTTTGCTAACTAAAATATTAAAATGTGTGCTTTCACTCTAGCGGTTTTCTGATTGTATTTTATACGTTTTCTGACTGCTCATTCTTTCTTTAAAATATAGTACTATGATGTGCTTAATGCAGCCTCCTTATCCACCAAAATATACCTAATTATTTATGGCGTTTATGAAATACTCATAGTGGTTTTATGTTTACTTTTAAGAACGACATGAAATTATATTTTGTAAAAGAATAGTTCAGTGACAGTCTCTAGAGAGACAAAATTTCAGTGTTCTTTTCTGGTATAGAAAATATAATTAATAATTATTTCTCATGCTAATTTTTATGCCCTTTCCTTACTATTTGTTTATGAAACATTTGATCTTAGGTTGTTGAATCATTTTAGCTGATCTGGTATATAGTAGCACTTGAAAAACAGAAAGTCTATTCCAATTAATCTTTATTTTATATTTCAGTCCAAAATATGAAAGATATAAACTAACCCCTAGTAATAATTCATTTTTAATTAGAAGCACAGTTTTATTAGCTCTGACTGCTAAGCAGTTTTTGTGTAATTAAAAAATCCAAAATATATGAAAGCAGACATGTAGTTGTTTGAGTTTTTGTGTCTGTGATTTTTCAAACAAGATGAATAGTAGAACAAAACATTTAGAGTCTGCATCTAAAAATAGTTTTATTCTGCATACTAAATTATACAAAATTTATAGAAACATTCTTTGTGAAGATCAATGATTAATTTAATACAATTGCATTAAAATGGAATTTTAAAAAGTTACCTATTACTTAAAAGGCAATTAATCTAAATTA